>LQRL01055928.1:34769-46777 GCA_001703475.1 Hydroides elegans
GAGGGGTTATTTATGAAACAGGTTTATAGCGTTTTGCATACTTTTTGCACTTTTTTTTGCACGAAATCCTTCAACTTTTATTGATATCTCAAGGAGTAAATAGTGGGCTTTAAATGGCATATTTGGCTTTTTACTCGAATTGTTCATAGTTTAAAGTGCGCTTATGAATTTTTAATGCCCACTTCACCCTTTGATTTCCAATATTTTTAATCGATTAAAAAATATATGGTTGTTGTCGGACGTTTGTTATATATTTGATTTCATAAATCTGTTTTATTATAATTCTTGATTCATCGTTTAGTTGGCTATATATAATGAGTAACATGTATACGTAATTTTATAAAATAATTCCTTGTGTCATATAAAGCGCATATTACGTCGGAATGTTTCAAATGTACATGTATTAGAGGACGAATGATGTTATAATGATACAGTTTTAAAAATTACAAAACGGCTGCAAAGGATAAATTGACTTAATTTTCTTATATATAAAAGGAATATATCATTGCGTAAGCCGACCCTGAATTCATATACAGGTAATTTCTAAAATGATAAGCCATTAAGCCAAAAAATACGCCCATAATTTATAGTGCAAGATTAAAGTTTTTTTTAAACATTCTTTTGATACACATGTTTTTACCGAGGCACTTGGGTATTTTTTCAATATAAGTGTAACCGATTTATTCCAATCATCCTATTTTACCTTTCGTTTTAAATTATATGCACTATGCATCGCCTCATCAATTTGCAAACAAAGCTGGGATGTGTAAGAGACAACAAAAAGCGTTGCCAAAACCTTATGTTTTCTAATGATTTGTATGCAAATGCATTTGCATAAAACATATCAAATAGGTTAATTTGAAAGTCGACTTTCTCCGGTTACGTAGGTTGTTGCGTTTGACTTTCAACGAACACGTTGTTTGTTTATGTGGAAATAATTCAATGTTGTATTGATTAACAAGTGAAATAATTTTTATTTTATGATATCAAATATATAAACTCGAGGAGTAATCGAATGGCTTCTACATACAACAAGAACAAAAGTAATGTATTGAATTATTTCTACTTCCTTAAGAAAAGTTCAATTGTTTATAATAATCATTTTCAATATGTAATCTTTCGACTGTACGCCTACACATATTGTAAGGCCTAGATGTTTATTTGGTGATTAGTTCTGAGATGCAACATCTTAATTAATGTCTTAATTCCATATGTATAAACCATGTGTATAAGTAACATGATTCCTTTAAACACAAATTAAATGACATAAATATGTCAGAAAAACATTTTTTTTCATTTCATCGTTCAATTGTATATGATCCGGTATGCTAAAACATATGACGTAATTTTACAATATTTTTTATGTCCATTTCTTTTAACATTTGTGTGAGAACCAACCATCTCAATTGCTCCAAAAATCGCATTAATTGAATAAATATCAATTACAAACTGGATATGACATCATTGAGATCATGCCTCCTTGATGAAAATGGACATGATGATCTTTGATGTTTTGTATTGCCATGCGTACAAAAGTAATTACACTAATCTGAAAAATAAAAGGGTGGAAATATAGGGTCACTATACGAAAGGACACATAAATTGTACGTCTACCGGTATAGCATGAGCAAAACGGGCCTTAAATGGAAGATGCAAAAATCAAATGAACTGTTTCAAAGAAAACTGGGTTTCCTAGACAGTTTGATCGAAACGAGTTTAAAGGTTTAAGACAAAAGTCACTGGATCCAGGGATACTCGGTATCATCATTCCCTTTGCTTTAGGTGGTATAAGCGCTGCAAAAATCAAAGTGGGAACCCTGGGATTTGTAATTAACTCAGCACTTACTGGAGACGTAGATTGCTCTTTTTTTAAAGATATGGATACAGTCTGAATTTGATAATTTACCCACTTAATTCAGTTAATTCAGTTAAACTCTTATTAGATGTAACTATTTAACTAGTTAAACTATTTTCAGTGTTTTAATTTTATTTGCTCTCTATTGCAATACCAAACATAATTGGGGTCCCCTGCTCGGCTCGTTTAATGTCTCACCTTCAGCTAAACATTTTCTGGGTCTGCACATGAAAATGTGTAAAATTAGCTTTGAGTTAGATAACATATGTTAAATCTGAAAAAAGGCTCAATTCCAAAATAAAAAAAGAATTGGTGCTGTTAAAGTGCATCAAAATATCTTATCATCTGCGCGCCCCTTGAAATAACTATGTGCAGTAATTAGCCCCTAAAATCCGAATTCAAAAAACAAACATTATTATTTCGACCAGTTATGTAATTAGATAAAAGACTCCCCTCATTGACTCTTTACTCATTTTCACTGATACCTTATAGCATGATTAGGCAAAAATAGTATATTCCTTGAATCTGTTTGCGTCATAAGGCATGTACTCATAGACAAATATATAACATAAAAGTATCCATGATTTCATACTTGAGCGGAGGAATACAAATGAAAAAATCTCCGTGTGTGGTGGTGACCCGGTTTTTGGGAGGAAAAATAGTTCCCCTGTCTCATTAAAGAAAAACTAGTCCTCCCTTGTTTCATAATGGAAAATCAGCAACAAAACGTTTCCTCGATACCAATATGTCGAAGCAAAATAAGGTAGATATTGTTTCCCGTTTGCCTAGATATTTTGCACGGGGACAGTCGGTGGCTTCAAAGAGACTCGTGAGGTCCCGTGTGATATCTGAAACGATTTCGTATCATAGAATACAGAGCTATTTGTATCTTATTCGAATCAATCTATTTTCATCCCTCCAAAGATCAATGCTGTGATACCGATTATGAGATGCCTGGATAATTTGGTGAAATAATAACCCACACTGTCCTTTATATTATTTTATATGTAGAATCCTCCTTGTTCATTAATACTCGAATCAAATCTACATTTACGTGCATCAATTGCATTTATATGTCAAACATTGATGTTATTCAAAATGCTTAAACTCTTTCGGTATGTTATGATATCTATAAAATGCCTGAAACGTTATCATAATGTATATGTATAAAAATCATGTTTTTGACAAACATTAAGTATATGATATGTTTTCTTTATTTTCCATATAGGTTAACTCTGCGATGCGGTGGAACGGAGTTTAAATCGACCGACATACACCAGTATTTTCTAAAACACTGATCATATATAAATCTGGTCTTGATACATATGATTTTAGTTTAAAATTGCATCATTTTGACACTATTTGTCTTCTATTTTACAGAGGTCAACTCTGCGATGCGGTTCATCGTACGGCGCTACGACTCGGTGCCGACCGTCGACCAGGGCGGCACCGGAACCGGAAATCACAACGATCTTCGCGAATCCGATCACGCGGGCGACCCGCAACGATACACCGACATAACGGCGGGCGGCGATGCGGGCGGTGATATTAGAAAGCGGGCGAACGGCGATTTGTACGCGGCGGATGATAATGCCAATAAACTGGATGATCAGAGTCGCGCGACTGGTTTATCGCTCGATACGCTGACCGATGTGAGTGACGCGGCGGCGGAGATTGATAATGTCGCCGATCGCGGGCGAAAATTCGCGATTCGCCAGCGGCGGCGATTGGTGTGTAAAGACGGCGATGTGAATATCGTGAAAGCGCATATGAGCAAGTCGCGAATGAAGTTCTTTGTTGATATATTCACGACTCTGCTCGAACTGCGATGGCGCTATATTACGCTGATATTCGCGCTTGGTTTTGTGCTGAGTTGGTTGTTTTTCGCTGTTATCTGGTACATTGTCCTCAAAGCGCACGGTGACACTGAGGAGCGCAACACGAACGAACCCGACCGGATGTGCATTGCGAACGTATACGATTTCGCGACCGCGTTCCTATTTTCGCTCGAAACGCAACACACAATCGGTTATGGTGCGCGAATGGTTAACGCACACTGTTTGGAAAACATCCCAATCTTAATGGCGCAATCGTGCCTTGGTGTGTTCATTCAAGCGTTGCTGGCCGGTTTAATATTCGCAAAACTGTCGCGGCCAAAGAAACGTTCAAATACCATCATGTTCAGCAAGAATGCGGTCATCTGCAAGCGGGATGGCGAGCTGTGTCTGCTGTTTCGAGTGGGTGATATGCGCAAATCTCATATCGTTGGTGCTACCATACGCGCAGTGCTCGTAAGAAACAGGTATTATTAGAAGCCAGGTGAAATATTTACCTTATCTAATCAGCAGCTACTTGTATAGGATAATTTCTTACATGCATGTATGCAGACCATTTTTGTGACATTATGAACGAGTTTTTGGGCACCTGCTTTTGTACTGTTGTGATATGCCACATTATTACGATGGTAAAATGACATTTATTTAAACATTTTCTAAATTTATAATTAAGGGATACAAATTTGGATAGCTGATTGTTATATGTAGGCTAAGCCACGCGCATCAGCCGTGGTTAGATGATGGTAATCTGCCGGTACGCAGTATGTTCGTTCTATAAAAATATCACGATTCAAGTTGTTCCTATTTGGCAAAAAACTTTTGGCATTCAAGTCGTTTTTCGGGAAATTATTGCCCATCAAGAGTGATCAATATGGCTTTTAAGATGAATAGGCATTTGTCGTTTCAAGTGTATTTTACACAGTATTTAAATGCTATTGAACAGCCTTTTTAATGAGTATGCTATTTATTTGCATATGTAAATCAGTTATTTATCACCAAAAATTACAATGATTTAAAAAGTTATTACGTGACTTCTATTTGATTTTTTTTCAAAATTGGTCCTTCTAAATTCAAATTTCAATTGATCTACATCGCATTGATACGTTTATAAGAACATGTGTATATTTTATGAATGCAATACATGTATGTCAGAATTCGTAGTCATGCCAAATTTTATTTTTCATTCTGTGACCTCGAATTTAACTAGCTGTAACCGGCAATATTTTTGAATGAATTTCACATTCCTTTAAGTGTAATGTAATGGTATATGCATTAATTTGTTAACACACGTACTACATGTGTATTTCAAAAATGATTTGCAAGGAGTCATTTTGAGATGTGAAAGCTAAAAGGACATAAAATTCTATATAACATCTGCAATATTTC
Source organism: Hydroides elegans (assembly GCA_001703475.1). NCBI lineage: Eukaryota > Metazoa > Annelida > Polychaeta > Sabellida > Serpulidae > Hydroides > Hydroides elegans. The sequence goes on from LQRL01055928.1 coordinate 39,846, forward strand.
GACAACAGTCAAACATAAGGGCTTCAGGTCACAATAGAAACCCTTTTCTTATGTCTCTTCCGTAACAAACTCTATCGTCGAATGTATTTCTTATGGGGAACTCAAAACGCTACCTAAACGCTGATCCCACTGTGTTTAAATCCTCTTAGGTTGAAGCGGAAACGATGATTCCCGATGACAACTTCGTATCCTTCAATCAATCAATCAATCAATCAATCAATCAATCAATCAATCAATCAATTGATCACTTAACCAATCATATTTCCCGTTTTCCAGACTAACTGTCGAGCTGATCCCTCTATGCTCGATGCCTCTTAAGGAAGAAGCAGAAGCGTTGATTCGTGATGACAACTTCGTATCTGTCAATCAATCAAACAATCGATCAATCAATCAATCAATCAATCAATCAATCAATCAATAATCAACTATTCCCTTTCATTTCAGACTGACTGCAGAAGGCGAGTTGATCCCCCTATGCTCGATGCCGCTTAAAGTGGAAGCAGAAACGATGATTCCCGATGACAACTTTGTCTTCCTTGCTTGGCCTGTGACCACTGTACATCGAATCAACAAGGAGAGTCCACTGTGGGATGTCAGTGCCGAACAACTATTGCAGGTAAGGGGATAAAACAAGGTTTTGCTTATATGTTTAGATTCTAGATGAATATATATGTAGTTGTCATATTTATATATGTATTTATTGATGTTAGACAGTCAGAATCGCGCAGCTGCCGTATTAAGATTAGTGCGTTTTTTTTTGTAATTTAGTGAGATGTTAATCAGATACGTTTTAGTCGATGTTAGATAGATAAATAACTGTAGCCCAACGTTTCAATAACGCAGATTTACGCCTGATAGAATGTATAAATGGTTGGAAAACCCATATCCATGAAATTATTAATAGTATATCTATAGTTGACGTTAAGGTATATGACGTCATATGTTTACGTTATCGATTCTTATTAACTATATTTGAATCAGTTTGGATGGCGCCTGTTATGCTTAAGTATCAGTTAATGCTTTGCATGACATCACAGAACTGTATGTGGACAAATCATTTATGGAAATCATTTCTCATAGTTTTTATTTGTAATTCGATTTCAGATGTCGAATGATTACGATGAGATTACGGTAAATCATGCTGCTTGGTGTAAAATAAATGTTTCCAACTAATGCACTCGCACCGTTTTGTTGTAGGCGGCCTATTTTGGTTAAATTAATCGACACATTTGTTATGTGAAATTACCATGATGTTCGTAGCATCATCTAAATGCATAGGCATGTGGTCCCGATTTATATTTGTTGTAAACGTAATTACCCCCAAGACTGACCGACATAATTCCGTACGTCATACTTCATTAAAATTAATATATGTCTGATGCCGCTCGAATTAAAAACAACGTATACCTAAAGGTCACCCCATGTAGCGTAAAAAATATATTAAAGATTGAATAATTATAATTATCAATTCACTTTAGTCGAAATAAAATACAATTCAGGAAAGGTGGGGGATGCATGGATTAAGACCACCACAGTGTTAAATAATAATGGTAATGGAAAGAATCCGTCTATTGTGATATTAAGTGGTTGTTTGATGTTTTGAGAAATTTGACTTAAAAGAAGGGCACCCCACCACACATTTTTTTCAAAAAGTTGTTTAATCACCTTTTAACAACTTAACAACGAAGAACAACAGCAAAATACACCATTTGAACATTTTAATTTTGCAAAAGGTGTTCATTTTTTCCAAGCCAGCTGAGCTGTTCCTCCTTTTCTAGCCAGCTTGGAGCAGAAAAGGAACACCTTCTGAAATTATTAAACTGTTGAATGTAATTAAATTACCTATTATTAATAACAATAAACATGTTAATATACAATCGGAGTCAATTATGATCAATTTGCAATTAATTATTCTCATTAATTATCACAAAATAAAGAAATTATCAAAAAAGGTGTTCCTCAAACTGCTAAAATCTCCAAGCTAGAGCGAATTTCCTCAAAATCTCCTAGCCAGCTAGGATTTGCTAGGGAACACCTTTTGTGAGGAACAGCTCGTGGGGTACTCTTCTTAAAATGAACATAACATGAATTGTATATTATATATCTAATTCGGATGGCATTTATCACTGAAATGATATTTTATGGTTGATATAGATATTTAATTTGTTCATATGCCATAGATCATGTGTCATTCAACCCATATCACATATCCATGCCTTACGTTGCTTTATTTATCAAATACCATAATACACGGAACCCTTCAATTATATAATTAAGCATCTAAGTTCATGCTCTCTATGCACCCACATTATGGATGCAACAAACCTAAAAACACATGAAACACAATAAAACAGTGCCACAAAAAACTGACAACCATTAAAACAAAAGCTGAACTCACTGCTCAGGTAATCAAATGGTCAACGAGTCTAATGCAATTACAGTTAAAACCTGATTTACATATATCATTGATGGGGAATCTAATTAGATCCTGCAATCCAATCCTGGTTTAAATACATTAAAGCTTAATGAGCTAAATTCTTGGTCTCTTCAGTTCATTAGAAATATTTGCAAAATGTACCCTTCGTGATGGTCTGAAAAGTTTTAGGGTGAATTTAACTGGTATTGAAAATATGCAAACAGTTATCAAAAATACAATAGCGAAAATCGAAACGTTATTGCACAAGATTGCAGGTTACAGCTATGACATTATTTGAACTATTCAGTTAACATGCTAAAACTGGTTTCCACAAATGATGTTTTCGCATGAAACCACAACAATCGCTTAATCTACAGGGAAATAGATAGAACTATCTAGGATTTCTAATAAAAAATAATAATAGTACAGAAACAAGTCCAAGAAAAAATGAAATTTATCATATAAATTAGGTCAAGAAAAAATACCTCAACAACGAAAAAAAAGAACCCCACCTGAAAAACGTTCAAAAAGACATAAAACCTTTAATCTTCCATTCAGCCTCACATATATGCTTCAACCTATTTATTCAAAGCAATTTATTATGTTTCAACCGTATTCATTCATTTTAATTTTTCGACTTTTGTACATACTGTCGCATAATTTTACTTTAATTTTTGATAAATGATACAACACTAGTTGTGCAGTGCTTCACAATTTTTGTTGTTGTTAGTGACTAACAGTTTTCGTTGTAAATAAACATATTCCTTATTTTCATTCAAAAATTGATTTCCAACTACCATTAGGTTTACTGTGAAAGAAAGTTCGATTCACCGATATTCAAAGGCATGGCTGCTTTTTCGTTTGTTATTCGGTGGGCTTTTTCAAGCAGTCATTGTATCATTTTTTTTTGTTAAAAATGAACACCATAAAACCAAAACATAATCATCATACACAGTGAGATAAAACTGAAGTGTACGTTTGAGTAAAACGAGAACGTATGGTCTTGTAGATTTTTTTTGGATTTATATTCAATTCTTAATAGGGCAGGCATGATTTCGATTAGAAGAATATATGTTTTATATGATAAATATATCACTTTTAATTTAGCAAGACTATTCTAGTTAACTCGAAGTTGCAAAACAACGTTTGTGTATGGATACATATATTTTCTTGTTAAACCCTTTTGAACGTAGTTGACCTTGTAACCATTAGATGAAAGATTACTTTTAAAAGTGATGTTCATACAATATTACATAAAACGCCTTTGAATTGCTTTTGGGTGTATATGTAAAAAGTTAAAAAAGTAAATAAGAGGTTGTATAATGTTTGTATAAATTGTCATTGAAATTCGATCGAAACGCCCTTCAAATCTATAATTGTATAGAATTCTATAATAGTGAAGGATTATCTAGGGGTTTTAGGGGTTTGCTATTTCTTCCAATTTCTTCCAATTTCTAAAACTTGGAAACCTCTCAAGTAAAATATGAATTAAAAGGTCTTTTAAAGTAATTTGAAATGGAAATTACTGCAGTTGTATATCAACATTATTTTATACAAACGTTTTCTCATCTCGACATTTTGATGAGACTAGATGTGAACCATTTTCATTGATTATGAACCAATTTCATATTGATTAAAACAATGGCACGCAATGTCTGTCGATTATCGACGTTTGGATGCAGACTTATATAATCATAAAATCGTGAATATATGTAGAATTCTATGACGTCAAAACGGCATCTTAATGCTATCAATCACGCGAAATGCGAATCGCATGTTAGACGGAAAAACATGCACTCTGCATATTGACATGACAATCGAGAATGAAACTCTCGGCACAACAAAGCTTTACTTTTCAAAGAAGTCAATGGCATTAAAAAGATAATAATTGCATTTTCCAAGAGTTAGATCTATCTCTAAAAGACAACATGAAAATGGCCAATTGGGTGTAAAAGCCCTTGAAAATCGAGTTCATTGAACTTATGGATAACACAGCGTTTTTAATCAGATTACACAGTTAGAATCGACAGATACTTCCAGCAAAACAATAATAAGGTCCTAATTTTGGCACATCAATATTTGTAAAAATTCTTTGTAGGAAGCGTCATATCATGATCCCAGCCAGATATTTCCTGAATAATCTAAGAATGAAAAGATGATCGATGAACACGGGAACGTTGTCATTTGTCGCTATATGAACCCTTCTCAGACGTCATTTTACGTTGTGTTCTCATTTTAACGTCAAGGTTGCCCACGTCAACGTCGCATCTTCAGCTTGTCATTCTAACGCTGTCTCTGCGTCGCCGAGTTGCAGATAAATTCGCATATGGAGGTTTATACATAACGCTATTAAGGCAGCACGATGTCATTTCAAGCGGAACGTTGTTATGTTCTAATGACGTCAGAAAAGTTCAATTTTGGGTGCCAAATTTTTAATGTAGACCTACATCACCCCATTGATTTGTTTTCAAATATGATTTACGCAAATATCATAAATAGAAAGAGGTTGTCAAAATGTGAATGTTTTACAAACATAATCTGTACATCAGAACATCGCCAATTCATATTCAAGTCATTGTAATTGGCACTTTTTGAGGCATATCCTAGGAAGAAAATACGGAAACAAAATAAGAGAATGAGTTTGACGAATACATAACTTTTATACACATAATGGAGAAAAACACCCCATTAAGAAAACTAGATGGCAGCTTATTGTAATGCAACATGTACCTGTATCATCATCTATCATAAACATGTTTTCGACTATATGTATCAAAGCATCTTTTGAAGTTTGATTGGTGCAAGGTCGAGCAAGAAAAATACCATTCCTATTTAACCAAATATACACACAATATGCACTACTGATTTTGTCACCAAAACACATTGTTCACAGCCCTTTTATTCTCGACAAGACATCTCTTAATAACGTCCTTATAGCGTTAAACGCCGTAAAAGACGTAAATATTACGTTCAAAGGCATGTCTTGGCCAATAGGGTCGGCGCAAGCATGTGCCAGCATATCGTTCTGCAATCGCTGCGAATTAAAAGGAAATATAGTAAATCCATACTATCTTGAACTTACTATGTATACTTTTAATACTGTAGCGATCGCAGAATCTTTCCGCCTGCTTCCGAAAAATCATGTACCATGTCCTGTATATCACGCCGTACATAATGTAATGTTATAAACCTCCACATTGATACCATAAGTAAACATAATAGAAGACTTAATCGGATTTTCGGACAAAATCAGCACTTTTTTTAGTTTGGTTGTCGTTGTACGCTTCATTATTAGATTTGTTCAGCTAACATATTGACATATTGGTACATTAGCCATTTAACTATTTGATTTAGTAATATCAGTAGAAAATATAGAATAGTTTCTGAGCAATTCGTCGCCAAAAAATGTAGGTAGCGAAATCGGGCTCATCGGAATTTCGGACAGAATTTTAAAAATATTTTTATATGCATACAAATGCAGACTGAGCCCTTTAATTAACACTTTTAAATTTGAAAAGTGATTAAAACTGAATATTAAGCCTTTTATATACATTATATTAATATGATATCTTACTAAAAATGGCATATTTCGATTGGAAATGTCAGTTTTATCACATATTGAAACTATTTATAGAAAATCCTAGGTTTTAATTTATACGACAATGTTACTTGACAATGATTATTATGCACATGCATATAAACGCATATAAACGCGTTATCAACACATTTAAGTAATGTGTTGATAATGCGTCAACTTAAAGTTTTACATCTGACACCAGTATATGATTTGAATTGCCAATTCAAATTTTCTTATTAAGAAAACAATGAAAAAATCAAAGAGATATATAAGTATCTTCTGAAAAAAAAATACAAAAAGGATATATTCAAAATAAGGAAATATCTTCATGTATAGAAATAGCCCGGTAATAATGAAAAAGATAGGGGATGGGGATTCAGTTTAATCCAAGTAAAATAACATTTCAAATGGATTTTCATCTTGTTGAATATATTAAATGGGGTGAATGGAGTGATGTAACATTTTCACTTTGGTGTTAATGTGTTTTTGTTATCCAAATTTAAACAGAATGTAGCCAATTTAATATAGTTTTCCAAGTTGTCCCTGAATTTCGCAATTATCCATAAGTGCCTACCCGCACCAGGAGTGGCGTATTATACTTAAAATGATTTACTTTTATAGAATAGTATGTAATAACCTAAAAACAAGTCACTCAAAAGATACAAGACACCTCAAATGTCGTATTATCAAATCCACATTAAATTACAGGGGGTTGGACAGGCACTGTGCAGTGATTTCAAATAAGACCGATGTTAGCCTATTGATGCAAGGTCATATATGGGCTGAATATCTAGTTTTTACCCCTTTTGAAATTTAGAATTTATAATAATGGGTTAAAGCTTGGTTTTGTTAGGAGAAAAAAATATTATATAATTCTGTCCGAATATCTGATACACGCTGTCCGAATATCTGATGAGGCCGATTTCGATAGTGATGATT
>LQRL01055940.1:2906-13807 GCA_001703475.1 Hydroides elegans
ATTTACCTCCAGTTAGGTTCAGATTTATATTGTTATTCACTTGAAACTTTTTAATATTGACATTTTTATACAAAACCGGAATTTCCGTCGTTCAACAATTAGAGAAAGGACAGGCAGTGGAAGATGCGAAATTAACTCAATAAATGCTATTATCTACAGTTTTTACGGATCTTTTAATGTATTTTTTTGTGTAATTAATATTGACTTCTATTGCTCTCTTTAACGAAAACCTTTTTTATGTATGTAATTAAGATTCAAAAGATACACTCATACTGCAGTTTTTGTCGCAGTATTATTTATACGAAAGGCTGTTCTTTGTTACCGTCGATTTAGTAATGCTCCGTAAAGTGATACAAAGTTTGAGATATAAAAATGAAACAAGACTGTCCAAGGACAGTGCGCCACAACTTGCAACAGTATGCTTTGAAATATAACCAAACAGTGATCATGTTTATTTATATTAACTTAATACAAATATTCTTGATAAAGATATTTTTGATCGTCTTGAAATGGAAAAACAAAGTTTTTATTAAAGATCATGAGGTTTGATTATTCAGATTCAATTAAAGTCATGACAAGTGTGTGATGATATGACCAGACACAAGTGATAATATTTGCAAGGGCTGGTTTGCAGCTCGTGAAACAAAGGTCTAGTTGTGTGTTCTCCCACGTTGTTTGTGGGGTCTTAAGAAGTTGTGCTTTGGGGAAAACAGATTTCATTAGATTCAGAAACCTGTCATTCTTGTTGCTAGATAAATCATAATTGAAATCACCTACAATTATGAGGTTGTCCGAAGTTTGAAATCGGGACATCGATAAAATATGTGTCTTGAATGTTTCAAAACTACAGATTGGCGACTTATAAACCACAATGATTGTGTACGTTTTGAGGGAATTCGTATTTTTAATCTCTGCGAGAAGACCTTCGAAATCATTCGCAGAAACGGTTTCAAGATAGTCAATTTGGAAAGACTGCTTAACATACATCACGAGACCATGGGGAGGCCTCAGTCCCTGTGAGGATTTTTGATCATTTCGAACGATTGGTAGATACCCATCAATAGCAAAGTCCGAATCTAAATCCTTGCCATAAAGTCGAGATTCTGCTATGCAAATCACATGCGCACTTGTGAACGTACAATCATTTTTAATCTGTGGCAGATGCAGACGCAAACTTTGGGCATTCTGGAAAACCACACGGAATTCATATCTCTCAGCTGTTACAGACTGGAAGGACAAATCAATGGCCCTCTGGGTCCTAAGACGTTTCATTTCGTCGACCACTTGATTATCAACTTTAATATTTCCGTTGAAGCCATTCAGCAAATGTAACCCTTCCAACCTTGTAACACGACTGAATGCAACATAATGCTGGTGAGGTTGTGCGCCAGAGGCCATATCGACAACAACGCATGATTTTGTCTGTCCTTGTGCTTTATGTATTGTCTTAGCGGATGATGCTTTAAGTGGAAATTGTTGCCGTACAATGGCTTTTCGTCGAACTACGGACACTCCATATTGGGGTCCATTCCTGTGATATTTCTGAAAATTTCTTGTAATAGTGAGCGTATTCTCGTCTTGTATTTCGGCCGATGTTTGTCTCTGGAAACTTGACCCAAATGCAACTTGGTATTGTACTCTGTTGAATGTAATGAATCTTTTGAACAACACATGGGGTTCCATTACATATACCATCTCCAATTGAAACGTTGAGTAGTATCATACTGCAGGTCAGTCGCAACTTTAAGTACATGACTCAAATTTCCGGTATCACTTGCTTTTCTGCCTTTGACTTGCTCAAGAATCCTATGCTTGACCTCTTCTGAATCTTCGCCTAAAACAGTGTCACAGCAGGGTATTTCAATTTTTTCTGTCGAAACCTCCATAAACAAATTTTCATTGTGTCTGTCAACGTCTGCATTACACGGATATAAATGAAGTTCACGTTTTATGGTATTGTATCCAGGTTCGGTAGGCTTAATACTACGCGAACTAATGAGAGTGATGTCTTCATGCGTTTGTTTTCCTTCTCTTATTCGGTTAAGAAGCTGTGCAAAAACAGCATCGTCTTTTTGTCTCATAATTTCGGTAAGCTCAAACATTTTGAAGTGTTCTTGCCATAAATTTGGGGCTAATGGTGTATAGTCGCATGAACCATTAGTAAAGATCCAACTGTCTCCAACTGGTCTCAATTGAAACAGATCGCCAACTAAAATAACATGGACTCCACCGAAAAGGTTTTTGTTCCCTTTGATTTCTTGCAGTCTTAAGTGAAGAAAGTTAAGCATTCCAGCGCCTACCATTGAAACTTCATCTATAATAAGCACTGACAAATGCATGAACTTCGTACGTAAAGTATTTCTTTTCTCATCCGACAATGGTTTGTACGTCAGCTTTTTGTTTGGTTCAATACAAAATGAGCTGTGCAAAGTTGAACCATGTATGTTGTAAGCAGCTAGACCCGTGTATGCACACAGCAAAATTCTTGTGTCGTCAGGATTCTGACCAGCCTTTGAACATAGAATTCGATGCAAAGCTTGATACAGCGTGCAGATTACTAGTGATTTACCAACACCAGCCCCTCCAGTAATAAACAAACAAAGTTGTCGCTCTGGTGTGAATGTTAATGAGTGGATGATATGGGTAAATATTTGTCGCTGTCGGGAATTAAGCTTTGATAAAGACTCTAAATACTCGTTTTCCTCACACCTTGATTGAATCAGTTCAACTTCATCGTTTGGTATATGGGTTGATAATCCGATATCAACTCCAATGTCATAATGGGAATGTTAACGTGTGTCTGGTCTGTAGAACATGTATTTCGTTGACTGAACAGGTTCCGTTTCTCCATCATTGGCCTCTATGCTTTCAACATTTGGGGATACTTTTTCAAAACTTTCAATTGTGTTCGTTTCAGCTGCTTCTTCAATCTTCTCTAGCAGCTCTGGATTTGCATCATACTGGCATTTTACCAAAGCTATTTGGTCATACATAGATTTGAATCGATCTTCGTAAGAAGAGCAAGAATCCAAAATATCAGTTCCTTCATTTCGCCATGGACAGAATAACATCAATTGCTCTCTAAAGTAATTTTCAGGGTCGTGCTTTTTGTCATATCTCACAAACCTTATGACTTTTGGTTTTGACCGGAGAGTGATTCTATATTTGCCATGTATTACTGAATACCGTGATTTGTGAGATGCTTGGTCATTTTCAATATCTGACCCTAATTCCTTTTCATCTTTGGGCTCACAATTCGTATCGAAATATTCACTTGAATGTTTGTTTGCAACATTTGTCACAGAAATCACTTTTGAGACGTAATCGGCGAGGCAGTACTGTTCTAGAGCTTCATGACGCCTAGAATACCGTTTGACTATGTTGTCAGCTTCAATATCGATTGAATCATCAGGAAGTTCCTCTAAGTCTTTTTTGCTTTTCATCAGAAAGGTTCTCTCTCCTGGGGGTGCTGTTGGAATGAATTCGCAACCTCTACTTTTTAATGACATGTTCTGCTGAAGGATCAAATAAGCAGCTTCCTGGGCGCTTACTTCAACTGCATTCAGAAACTTGTTTCCAATATGTCTAACAGATTGTTTCAGTGACTTGTTACCTTTCCGAGCCTCTTTACAAGCCTCTGACATCAATGTACTCATTCCTTTTGCACTTTTATTGATGTATGCCACAATGTACATGGCACAGGCATAGGCGTCCAGCACAAATTGAATGTCATGGTTCCCCTTCCATACGTCTAATATTTCTGTTATGTATGGATTGATTCTATTTGCGCTTGGCTCTCTTTTGAGAAATACCTTTTCATTCTTGATGCTTGTTTGCACTGCTTTAAGGTAATCACTTTCGCTTAATCCAATGTTTAGGAGGAACGTATCAAACGTCGCATTTTCGTCAACACTGGCGAGATGTTTCTGTACTGTTTTGTAATGACTCTCATAAATGGATCGATCATCTCCATCAAAAGGCTGCAATATCATCGTCTGCTTCATAGGGGGAAACGGTATTCCAAATCTACATTCTGGCTGGCCACCTTTACGACATGATCGTGAATGTTTGTGTACTTGCATAGCCAAAAATGCTGTTGACTCAGGTGCAACATTCAAACTACAGGATGATACACTGTCAATATACTCAATAACCTTCTTTTCTTCATCGTCACCATATTTTGGACTGTTTTTTATCCACACAAGCATGTGAATATAAGGCGATCCTCTTTGTTGAAATTCAACACGGTAAAAATAATCTTCCATCTCACCAAGGGGGGAATTCGGATGCTTCAAAACAGTTTGAATAAATTGCGAAACTCTATGATCAAAATGTCTAACACATGTCACAGGATCTGACTGAACAAGACGTGATCTCGTTTCCCAAGACAAAGAATGGTTATTGAGGGCTTCAGTGTAATCCTTGTTATCTACAGGTTTCCCTAGCGTAACAATAAGTTCAGTCCAATGTAAATCATTTGCGCTAAACGAAAGGAACAAGGTTGGTATACCAAGCTGTCGTATCATTGCGAACACATCTTTCTTTTGTTGTTCCCAGTATTGTGGTGAGTTTCTGATAGTTTTGAATATTCGATAACCTTCGTCTAATCTGACAAGGCTCTCGCCCATATTATCTTTCAAAATATAGCCAGCTGTATAGTCTTTCCCTTTTGTCTTACATCGCCTCACAGCGAGGTGAGCTTTGCTACACACTTGTTCAGTTTGCAGCTTTTTCATTTTGTAAAATAAATGTGGAATATGAAGGGCAACCCGTCTATCAACGCATCGCAATTCCCATTTACAGATGTCACTATAGTGAACGGGAGTTTGTCTTTCTGAATTATCCATTCTTTTTTGTCCACAAAACAAAGTTGGAAATGACAAATATTCTGAATTGGGATCCTTAAATATACTGAGGGGTCTTTGTCCTTCACCTGGTGCAACCGATATAATAGAATTCCTATCGCAAGATTGGTCATCTAAAAATGTCATTACAGGGGTTTCATCTTCGACTTCACTAAATGTATCTTTGTCATTGCTTGTCTCACTCATTTGGGAATCAATTAAGATGTCCGTATCTTCGTTCCTAACTGTCCAGCTGTCATCAATTGATACATTTGCCTCTTTGTATAACTCGCTTGTATTCATCAACTTTTTTAATGCATTCAAAACCGCTGCTGGTCGCACATTTTCCGTTACAACAGCGTGTTTGAATTCTTTCATTCTTTTTAGTTTTACTGGCACGGTTTCTGATTCCGCTTGTAATCTTGGTAAAGCACGAATGGTCGGTTCTAAGTCTGTTGGCACATTAACGACGGATCCTTTCAAAGAGAATTGACCTCCGCTATTCAAAGCACGGATCTGCATAAATGGTATTCTGCGTGAAATCAAACGCTCCTCTAAATTATTGAGGTCAAGTTCTGCCAATTTGTCTGGGAAGCGCATACCGTTGACCACGGAAAGCTTTGGAAGTTTTTGTTGTCGTATATTACAAAGGCAAGCATTACAAATCCATTCTTTATTTTCTACAGAGCGATAGCCAGTAACACATTGCAAAAGCAACGTTGAATCAATGTTCTTTGATATGGAAGATACTAGTTTGACCGATTGCTTGAACCATAACTGTTTACAACAAGTGCAAACATATGAGCATGAACTTTGAATAGCTGCATTAAAGTTTGCGATGGCGTCGGTTAAGGATAATCCTGTTTTTCGCTTCTTCTTCATGCCGTACTCATTGTCATTATATGACTTTCGTTTTCGTGTATTTCTCATTCCTTTAGCTGATTTCTCATTATGATTTTGTCTTTTTTGTTTGTCAGACAACATTTTTCTCATGCCATCAGCAGTTCTTTTCCTATGCACCTGTCTTTTGTCTTCGTCCTTTAAAGCGTTTCTCTGACTGTTCAATGTATTGTCTTGGTGTCGTTGTTTATTTTTACTCTCACATAATCTCCTTCTCATGGCCTCAACCGACTTTTCCTTATGTTTTTGCTTTTTTTGATCGTTACTAAGCATTTTTCTCATACACTCAACTGATTTTTCTTTGTGTTTTTGTTTGGTTAGTTCATCTTTTAACCTATTTTTCATACATTTGACAGCCTTTTCCTTGTGTATTTGTCTCTTTTTCTCATCGGAAAGAATTTTTCGCATGGATGAGGCTGACATTTCATTGTGTTTTTGTCTTTTCTTATCGTCTGCCAATATTTTGCGCATACCCTCAGCAGTCCTCTCTTTATGTTTTTGTCTTTTGTTTTCATCTGCCAACATTTTCCGCATACTTTTAGCCGATTGTTCATTATGTTTTTGTCTCTTAGCAGAAACACAAAGTCGTTTTCTCATTGTTTCAGCCGACATTTCGTTGTGTTTCTGTCTGGCTTCGTTGTCCTTAAGCATTTTTGTCATTCCGTCAGCCGACCGTTCTTTATTGATTCTGTTGCCTTCAGGTGTACTGCGAACTTTTTGCATTCGAGCTTTAGCAGTTTCATTCTCCTCCTTTTTAAATGATTCACTTTTGCGTTTTCTTCTCATATATTTCTGCATGTATTCTTTTCTATCAAGCGCTTTTATAGACGTGTCAATTTTGCTTGTTTGAAAAAGTTTTTCGCGTGCTTTCTGGTCTTCAAAATAGGATTTTATGGCGTCGGAAGGCGTAGCAGATTCTTTGAATTCATTGCTGTTTGATGAAACGGTTTGCTTCGGAACGTCAGTGGATGATTTTGCAGGTTTATTTTGTTCATCTTCTAATCTTTTTCCGTTTGAGATAGAATCGTTTGAAGAGTTTTCAAGATACTTTTGTGCTATATCCAAGGGTACTAATTCAAATTGTTCAAACGCATTCAATTTGAGTGAATCCAAAAGAAGCGTTTGTATATGAGTGATCAAGTCATTCAAAGTTGCAAACACGATCAATATAGCAGTTCCATCTGGCTTCAAAAGACCATCTTTTCCTCGTGAGTGAACATAAACATAAAAAGTGTTCCTCTTGCTTAGCAACGGCAACTGTCTGACCACCACATAAAAGTGTTCCTCTTGCTTAGCAACGGCAACTGTCTGACCACCACAGATGAGCAAACATGATTTCGCATTATTGAATACTGCAATTAATCCAGTGCGTATACTTTTGGTGTTACATTCATCTGTGAGGTCTTTGTTTGGTTTCAATGGGCCGGTCTCAATTTGGCTGTCACTCTTCTTGCAAACGAATTCCGTCTGGTAATAAACTAAAGATTCGGGTAATTCATTTGCCATAAGCATCTTAGGTTCCATGTAAAGCTCTCGACAATGTTTCATAAATTTCCAATCTCCATTGATAACACATGTATCAATATCACTTGAAGTCCAAATTTCGGGATCTTTGACAGCCATTCGGACCAATGATAGAAAGGAAATGTATGTACATTGTATTCCAGGACACTGAAATTGAGTATCTCCTTGATGTATAGTTCCGGATATGACCTTTTTGGCTCCTGTCATGGGTTCACTGTCAAATACTTTCGGTTTACTACGGTCATTTTGAGACTGAGTAAGAGCATGCGCTACAGAATCGCTTTTTGTGTTTTCGCGCTGCTGCGCCGCTTTTGACTTTTTACCTCTTCGTGGCATTGTTATACGTGTTTGAATATTGTGAATTGAGAAACTTAAAATCTCAATGGAAGCAGACGATGTCGGGTGTTTGTTTGAAAACGAGTTTTTTTATAGTAAAACCAAGGTATCTGGAATTTTCCAGGACACGGTTATATCACGTCAAATAGTGCTCGTTTTTTTTTTAGTCTTTAAGTAAGTTTCACTCAGAAAAGTTGCTCATATAAAGTTGTAAGGGTTTTGTCACGATTCATTTTTCTTAATAACTCCACATGCACGTGACACGGTAGTGGAGGCTGCAGTTCGCACAAAGTTTGTCAATATCATCCACCTGAACTGCAGTCAGAAAAGTGGAATCACCTCGCTTTCGGACGATAAAACCGAGGTCCAGCTTTATCGAACACCCCCTATTAGAAAGCATATAAAGTGAAAATGCTTTCAAGTCGGGTCGGACTTTTTTTTTCTATATGTCTAAATGCTTATCACACAATAAATGTGTGAAGGCAGCAGCAATCAATAAGATGTTAGTCTGGGATCAGCAAACCAGACTTCCTTTTCTCTGGGCTTGGTTGTACAGTATAAGAAGCAGCTGACACCCAGCGGATGGATCAGTCAATGAAGGCCCACTGCGTCGAGATAAAACAGATTGTTCTTTTGATGATATTCAGGTGAAGAACATGTACACTCGCGTATGTTGTTGTCAAACCAGGAAACAGTTCATGCCTATCCTTAGAAGGACTAGCTTTTCAAATGATCATCTCCTGGTTAGCTGAGAGGGCGTTGATTCAAATCTGAAACGAAAGGAAAATGTGGTTACTTTGTATATAAACAGTTGTTTCATAATGCACACAATAATGGACGCCTTCTACCAGTGTCCGTGATGTATGGCATTATGAAACATGAAGTCATTTCCCTTGCTGTGCTTGCATTAATTATATGTATTCCATTACATTAACAATTACTCTATCAAAAGAATATCAGCATTATATACTAGTATATCAATTAAAAGTGACTTTTCTTCCTCGTACTAAAACAAAGTCACAACTCATACACATTACACCAGAGGTTGGTTCATTTTGGACGCGTGTCAGAGACCCCCCTTTCCCCTTAAATTAAAATTCTCAAAGGGACCCCCTTCCCTCACCCACTATAACAGACCCGCGTACAAAACAAATTTACCTCAATCATTAACGAAATAATTATTTTTCAAATTATAAAAGCACAGCTAGGGAAATGGTAGCGAATCTGTGCATGCTTGATCTCATTTCTCTCGGCCACACTGAAAATCACAAACAAAAAAAAGGGTATTAGAATATTTTCCGTTTTTATGACATGTTATACAATCATGCAACTCATTTACATATCAAAATATGATTTGATTATAAATATTAATCAATTGAAAAAGAAACCATTCTTAAAAAATCTTAACTTAATTTTACTAGATATGACCAAACACATTTCAAAGTATCCGATAAAAATATTTAAAAATATACTTCCTAGTGCTTTACATGCTTTAAAAAGTATAACGCATATTATTTTAATGTCCTGATACTTGCGGTTCTTATCATTATCTGTAGATCAAAAACCCAACGCATCTTCCTAAGAACTCATCCTTCCTATTCGTGCCATCTGGAATGCAACAAAAACAAAATATGCATCAATTTACGAGCATCTCGATACCATATTGTCTTCATATATTATGCTATTAAACGTTTGAGGTTATACAAGATACGGTGCAAGGAACAAAACTACATGAAAAACGAATAAGATAAACCAAATCTAACTGCAAAAAATGTGTCATTTGCCTATTAATATAGCAGAGATCTGACAGTTTACTCCGATAACAATGTACAGTCGGCATCGATAAATCTTATCATCACAAGCATTCAGTGAAGACAATTAGACCCAAACGCCCCTAATTTAGAAGGGGTTATATTGGCTTAATTGAAATCACATCAGATTTGGATACATATATTCAATCAAGTTTAAATATTCTAATCGATTTATCATTCATAAAATAGTAAAGTCTTGTAAACTCAATGTAGTCGACATATCGCCTGAACAGTGATTATATTTTAATATGAAAGTTTTATTTTCGCACATGCGCGACAAATCATTGAACATATTCGGTCGAAACTATCAAAATGCACATCCAAAGGTCAAGCACTTCAATTTGAGCCCATCATCAAGTCTCTCGATTGAGTTGTTATCCAGATATCGCAAAAACATTTAAAAATGAATATTTTCGCGCATGTGCGACCGAAAATTGGCCTTATTCGGATGAAAATATCAAAAGGCACGTGTACATGTGAGGCGTTGCAATATTGAATTTGTACCCATCATCAAGTTTCTAAGTCTATCCGTTATCCAGATATCGTAAAAAGAGAACAAAATGACTATTCTCGCGCATGAGACCGGAAATTGCCCAAATTTGGTTGAAAATGTCTAAAGGCACATCTACATGTCAATCAGTGCAATTTGAGCTCATCACCAAGTGTCTCAGGCAATTCTCAATCCAGATCTCGCAAAATAGAAAAAAAATGATCATTTTCGCGCATGCACGACCGGAAATTGACCGAATTCGGTTGAAAATGTCTAAAGGCACATCCACATGTCAATCGCTGCAATTTTAGCCCATCACCCAGTGTATCAGGCTATTCTTAATCCAGATCTCACCAAAAATACCAAAAAAAAAGTTTTTTTTCGCGCATGCACGACCGGAAATTACCGTGTAAATTGTGATGGTTATATAAATATATACATACGATGGACATTAAACATTTGCTCAAAAACAATATTTAAGAGTCGTAACGAAGCACAAAAGCTTTGACAGGATTAATCCCCTTATCCTTATTTGATGGAAGGAGAAAGGTCACGTGATGTAAACAAACTCGACTAGGATCTTGTATTTTCGCTCACTTTATCCAGAATGCAGAACACATACGCCAGGTACACAAAAATGTTTTCATTTTTAAAAGTGCTTATATAAGCACAATCGCTTACGTAAGCACATCCAGAATCACACCCTGAATAGATCAGACCCCTAGGATTACTATAAAAAAAAGTTTCGTTCAAATCGGTTAACAAACACGAGAGAAGTAGTGAATTTTGTAAAAGTTTACGAACTAAACAAATAAATCAACAAATATATATATATATATGCATCAATAACGGAAAAGTGGTGACACAAACCCCGGTTTGCTTCGCAAGCCGTGGCTAAAAAAAGGCTATTCCTATATATCTTCCGATAATTTTCAATCTATAAAACAGTTACCATTATGTGATAAAACGCTCATCTCCTCCATCACAAATAACAAT
>LQRL01055945.1:0-49178 GCA_001703475.1 Hydroides elegans
GTGATGCACAACATATATATTTATGAATGAAATTGAGCTTAATCAAAATAAACCCACATCATACGATTTCTAATAATTGTTTGGATAGCCGTAACCCAAGACAAACCGCTAGTGTTTACTTGCATGCTATGTTCTAAGACATAACGTTAAAGTTAGTTTTTGTTCAATTTGTTATCATGCAAGCACGTTAATGAAATATTTTACTACGACAGTATATCATTGTGTAGCTATTTTCAAATATCCCTATGTCTAATCATGAACAAATGCTGACCATGGCCCAAATAGATTTCAATTGAACATGCCCGTCACATCCCTCTTAATAAAATAGAATTCTATGACATGCATCTGCAATAATATTATTCTTGATAATAAGAGTTATACAGTGTCGAGGGCAAGATGACATATTAGCCCACATTTCGCGCTTCCAAATTATATTTTTTAAATTTTTAATCCATTCAGATGTCACGTCATATAGAACCATTTTATGTC
Source organism: Hydroides elegans (assembly GCA_001703475.1). NCBI lineage: Eukaryota > Metazoa > Annelida > Polychaeta > Sabellida > Serpulidae > Hydroides > Hydroides elegans. The sequence goes on from LQRL01055945.1 coordinate 490, forward strand.
AATATGAAAAGTTTACCTTCTACGTCCAGACGTAGGATGAACGTTTTATAATACGTTTTCGTCTCGTGGACTAGAAAGGGCGTCCAGGAAACGTTTATATTGCACCAATTGTTTACTCCTTTTCGACGTTACTTGAATGCATAACAACGGTAGTATTTGAAGGGTTCCTGGCAAAATGGCGACGATTTAATTTGTTTGTCTCTGGAGAAAATTGAACTAAAAATTGCTTAAGTGTGGTTTTAGGTAGATATGTTGCTAAAGGTTTATAGATAATCATGTGGCTTTGCTATTTGCCACTGGACATTGATAACTACCCTTTTGGGATAGAAAAGCATTTTTCCTGAACTTATACATTTATACCAAAATCATATTTTAAACCCCATTTTTCGTTTATTCCACAGAATTGCGGTGAAAACTCAGAATGGATCAGCTTTTATTTCGCGCCCTGTTGGCAGTCACACTGGCCGCCCTAGTTTCATCTCAGTCAGGTATAAAAATACATATTGTATTGTACTTTTTTATTAAAGAAATTGGTGTGATAATGATAACGTTGAATTCTATACTGTGCTTTAAGTATAAACTCTAAGTGTGATATCGTTTAATCTCAGACTATATAGTACTCTCGTCAATACTTCGTTTTGCCCATACATATAAAAAATGATATTACCCTTTACGATGTAGTCTGTAAATTTGATATTGTCCTCGTAATTGTTACTTCGGGCAATACAAAAACTTGTATTACACTTGCATGCAATAAGAATGATATTACCCCGTTCATTGCAGTCTGTAAACTCGATATTGCCCTGGCGATTGACACTTCGGGGAGTATTGCTGTCGATGCAGCATCGGGTGGATCGGTGGAAAACTGGAACAATGTCTCTGCCTTTCTTGTTGAGCTCGTACAGAGTTTCGATGTTGGTGCTGAGAAGGCCAAAATAGGCGCTGTAACATTCGCATCCAAGTAGGTTTTATGCTTTATTGGTATCGGTCACATTGAATGGATATGTTAGTGAATATATTTTTTGAAAACATCATGAATAAATTTTAGATTTCAATTAAGATATTCAACACGGTACTTTATCGACTGCTTTTCAAAGAGATTTGCATGACTTCTGTATCAAACAACTATTCAACTACTGAATCAAGCAAAGTAAAACGAATTCTAAAACCTGAAGTTCACTATAGGAATCGGTAATATGATATACTATTTATATTGTGTATGTAGTTGATTTTCTCCGAAAAACAAGTATTCACCTTTATATGGGCTCATACATGCACTAATTTGTAAATATGATTTTATATAATTTTGTTTTAGTGCAAAGGTTGAGTTTAATCTCAACGAATACTCCAATAATGCTGCGTTAAAAACAGCCGTCGAAGCAATTACATACCCACCGGGCGGAGGTGTGTTAATTATTTAGTTATCTATTAGTTTACACTAGTGACATCATTCCTTTGTATTCAGAGTACATTATTTTTAATAATGTACTGTAAACTAAGTCGGCTAAAGTACTCGGTCAACTCCATTAATTAAAACATTGAACAGATCGTCGGTTGGGCCTCGGAACTGTCCAATATTTTAATTATTGGACTAACCTCGTACTTTATAATATACTTAATTCGATTTTTCTAATAACTCATTCATTCACGCATAAGTTTTTAATTCTTCAAACGTCAAAATGAGCGTTTTGATCAACTCGTATTGCATACTTTGTCATTTCTTTTACTTAAAATGTAATCATAGAGCCAAATGCATGCAATTTGTACAATATTCATATTTATATACATAACCCCATCACTTGCTATTCTGCTACAGGAACCACGAACACCCAACAGGCCCTGGAGTTGATCAGAGACGATATCTTCAATTCGGCCAACGGAGACCGGGACAATGCGGACAATTTCGTCTTCTTGATCACAGACGGAAAACCAAATCCCTTCAATATGAACAGCCTTAATAACGTCGTAAGTATCGAGTAACCAGTGCTTAACGCAATTTTTTTCTGTAACTGCTACAGATTAGGATGTTACCAGCACCAATTAATGATGTAACTGTTACAAGTTAGGATAAACCAACACAAATTATAACATGATAAACATGGATAAGCGTTTTTCTTTATTTCAATATTCATATTATTTATAATATGATGCCTTTTTATTATTCCGTTTAAAGCTTAAGTCATTGAGTTATATGTTATAAAGCTTATTTCGTATCATGACATTAATGGTAACTTTTACGTCGTTTCTTAAGGTGACCCAACTAAAAACGCAAGGCAAGAACACGATTAATCTATCAAAATACTTAATGCAATATCGTTTTTTAGGTGACCCAACTGAAATTAATAAATAAAACAGTCAACGATTAACATGCTTAACAATTTATTTCTTGTATCGTTTCTTAAGGTGACCCAACTGAAAGCGCAGGACAACCCAACAATCATCGGCGTTGCTGTGGGCCCGGCCGTCGATTATGACGTCATGGAGAGCATCACCGATCAATACATCAACGTCACAAACTTCCAAGGCCTTAGCAACATCGTGTCAGACATTGTTGGCAGGGTAGGTATCATATGAGAAATGATATGCGATCACCAGTCAAAATGTCAAATTGTACCGTTACTAAAATAAAATCACACTTTGAAAGATATGCTTTTACATCCATGTAACCGCGGTCTACACTTGTGTTGCATGGCGTGATTATCGGGGATTTATCATTCTAATTTAGGACCATATGAACCGTTTAAGACATCATTTATGGTCATAAACTAATAGACTACGTCGTATAAAAAACGGATCAAGAAACAATGTTCTCCCGACGTTTATTCTTGAAACCGTTCATGCGGGCTTTTTATTTCAGATTTTTATTTTTGAATCAAAAAATCATTTTTTCTTAAATATATTATTTTATATCCAGGCTTGTCCAGCGGAGCCAGACACCTGTCCGGAACCCATACGTAAGTATAACTGTAGCACATATGTTCTATTCAAAATGCAAAGGACACCGATGGTTGGTGAATTCTCTGAACATTCGATTATCGTTATTTAACACCGAATAACTCCGAATTTGTTATTTGATATTTTGTATATTTTGTACATGTTCATGCTCTCTGCGTTCCACATTATTGGTTAAATTATCTTATTAAAAAAAAAACATATTATTTTTATATTTGCACTGCAAACTTGTACTAGTTCTCTGCTCCCCATATACATTTCTTTTAATCTTTAAACATTATATTTTGTATATTTGAACAGCGAACATGTACATGCTTTTTGCACTCCACATAATGTGTTTATTTGTCTAATTTCCTATTTTTGAAAAAGTATTATTTCATATTTAAACAGCGAACATGTACATGTTCTCGGCGCTCTACCGGCACGGGGGTGACCACAGAATGGAGTTGCATGACGACATGGTCATTCCCTTTGGTCACGTGCTCACCAATGTGGGAGGCGCTTATGACAGGGATGACTCGACCTTCGTTTGCCCATGCGATGGTCAGTGATTTCTATCTTATACAATATTTATATATTTTTATCAACAGATATTGAAATTATTCATGTGAAGTGTTACTTAAATCTTAAAATGCATTATGACGGTTGTTATAAGCGTTATCCTGTTTATAATTGTTTAATTAGATATTGACTTGTTTATAGTCCTATTCATGTTATTGTAATTTTCGAAATTGTCCTAGCTCATGGATTACTGATAGAATTCGAAAACCATAGCGGATGTACTCATGCATAGAAATTTTGAAAAAAAAAGTTGCTCAATCATGTTTCATTTTCCCACATTCGACACGCAAAAGCCAAATTCAAAGTTTGATAACTGTACAACAAGTTTACAGAATCAATTAAAAACCAATTCATGATTGATTTGATTGACAGGCTACGTTCACGGCGACGATGAGTGACGTACGTGAGAAACATGGGCGTGGTCATCATGAATTAAAATCAATTAAAAACCAATTAACGCTCCCTTTGATTGACAGTCTACTACCAGTTCACGGCGACGATGAGAAACGTGAGCGATATGGGCGTGGCCATCATGAATAAGAATCAATTAAAAAACAATTAACGCTCCCTTTGATTGACAGTCTACTACCAGTTCACGGCGACGATGAGTGACATGAGCGACATGGGCGTGGCCATCATGAATCAGAATCAATTAAAAAACAATTAATGCTTCAATTGATTGACAGTCTACTACCAGTTCACGGCGACGATGAGTGACGTGAGCGATATGGGCGTGGCCATCATGAATCAGAATCAATTAAAAACAATTAATGCTTCAATTGATTGACAGTCTACTACCAGTTCACGGCGACGATGAGTGACATGAGCGACATGGGCGTGGCCATCATGAATCAGAATCAATTAAAAAACAATTAATGCTTCAATTGATTGACAGGCTACTACCAGTTCACGGCGACGATGACTGACGTGAGCGATATGGGCGTGATCATCAAGCATCAGAATAAATGAAAAACCAATTAACTATTAATTTGATTGACAGGCTACTACCAGTTCACGGCGACGATGAGTGACGTGAGCAACATGGGCGTGGTCATCATGAATCAGAATCAATTAAAAACCAATTAACGCTCCCTTTGATTGACAGGCTACTACCAGTTCACGGCGACGATGAGTGACGTGAGCAACATGGGCGTGGTCATCATGCGAGACGACGATGTGGTCTCCGCCATGGGCTACGAGAAGAACGAGGGACACATCTCGGCCAACACCATCATTGCATGCCTCACTGGACAGAGGGTCTACGTTCAGGTAATAGCAATGGATATTGGGTTTATACTTATCGTTAGAAATGAGAAGAAAGTCAGCTTTAAACGGGAAGTTTAATTGAAGGACTGTAAGCTGCAATAAGTGTCACGTCAACGTTTTATGATTGCTTGATCTGATTGGTTCATAATAGAAAGCTAAATGAGTGAAAACAAGTAGAGGAAACCATATAGTAAATTATTGCTAAATTAATATCATTTTTTAATGCAGTTGGCTATCAACCATTTGCGTCAAAACTATCTGCAGTGCAACTTCAATGACGAAATGGTCCTCGGTGGCTTCTCTGGACATCTTCTCAACACCATGGAACTCTAGGTGCTTGGCAACCAAAGTGACCCTCCTTAGCAGCGGAAATGACATTTTTTATTATTTAAATAAACTTTTATGTTTTGTTAGGCTCTGCAAACAGTAATTATTTAGCACAGTTTCCCTTGTCGCCTTCTTAATATCATGACATCATAGGTACTTAGCAACCGAACTGAACCTTCTTAGCAACGACAACAACTCATTCGTTGCACCATAGAGACATGCCATTTGATATTTAATACAAGCATTCTACTTAGATATTATTAGACTAGATATTATTTTACTATGTGAAGCAACTGATTTGCAATTGATGCCCATTAGCAATTAGCCGCTAATGTTTCATCATATGAAGATACTTATTCTTAGGTATCGGAGCATTACGGTTCATCTGTAGTAAATTACTTATTCGAAACAAAGCATATGTATATTTGTATATTTAAGAAATTAGTTGAAGCTTTCATTGAATTTACAAGCATATTCATATTCAAGATGCAATTCAGATTCACCTCATTATTTCGGACAAGTATAATCCATTAAATAATATATTTGTAATATGATAGTTTAATAAGTACCCAGCATGCATATTATTTGGTTAAAACAGCTTTTAAGGTTACCTTGTAATTTTTTATTTTTAATTTCTTTATATCCTCACATATCTAAGTTTGAGTGATCCATATATGCTTGCTCAATTCACGATCGTTTACATGTATTGTTCATATAATCTTATCATATTTGTTTGGTATACTTTATCAATAATATCAGATTTCATGTCTGCTCATTTACTTATATTATTGGCTCTATTATTCAAGTTATCATTAAAACAAGTTTAGGTGATATAGCTTCGTCGACATGTTAAATAGAGAAGTGAAAAAAAGACAAAGCTTAGTGAAGTTTGAGTGAAATTATTTCTAAAAAATGGCATTTGGTCTTTCGTTTTCTACAAATGATAGCTGCTAAAATGCTGCTGTAATGATTGATTTGAATATGAGTATATTTTGAACCGGCGTCATATATATTGCACATTATTATGGATTTTGCGTAGAAAGTGTTCATAGAATATAGATTTAGTTTGTTTATCAGTTTAGTCTGGATCGTAGTTTTATTTTAGATACATCATAATTGGTCTTAGTTAAGACGCATTCGAAGTTACGAATTATATACAGGATTGTATTTTTTATACTATTACACATGTATTTGTTTTAATAAATGCTTTGATAATATGTTGTACTTTGTTTGTTCATCTCACCTAATAAGAGCTTATGGCTATACATTTGAACAATATTTTTAAATGAAGGTCAAAATATTATGTAGAGTCCCTCTACTGTGGAATCCTATTTAAAGAGCGTGTTTTTTTTAACGATTATAACAAACATGAAATTACCTTTCAGAAAATTAATCACTGAACTTAGTCTTAGAACTTAGTAGATAGTCTAGCTGCAATTACATTCCAAATTGGAAAAATCTACTCCGTCAATAAATATGCCCCATGCTGGGAATTGGAGCCGTTTTCATCCCTGAAAAGTCCACCGTGTAAAGTGAATGGTTTCGGGGCTGAACACAGCTCCCATTCTCAACATTGCGTATATTTTAGAAAGAGGTAGAATCTTGCAATTTGGAATGTAATTGCAGCTAGATTATCTACATTAACTTCAGTGATTTTTTTATAATCTTAAAACAAAATCAGGCTCTTTAAATAGGATTCTACCGTAGTTACTGAACCTGTTTGCAAAGTTTCAGTGTTTAAAAAAATGGTTAAACACATTTGCCCTGAATATGTATCTGAGATGTAGGATACATATGGAATCCAAGAAATATGACTAAGTCGAACTCCTGTTAAAGCAATAAGCAATATGTCTGCTTGAGCATCATACAATTTCGTTATAGGTAGAGTTTTAGTATTATTTTCCCTTGCCTTCACTTGTGCCTATGTTGGCCGATAGGTTCATGGAACGATCACTTCACAGGTTGGAAAACTCCGTACCTATTTAACAAGCAGATAAGTCAACTCTCAATATCTTGATAAAATAGTTATAGTTTAATAATACCACTCGAATTTAATCTGGAATACCCTTGTTAATTATTTATGTCCTATTCGCTACCATAGCAATATGGATTAATCTATGAAAAATGCCAGATAATGACACTTCTATTGCCTTTTCGGCCGGGCGTTAACTTCGCATTATTCATAAAGATTTATATTGAATATTGAGAAATAACATTGAAAACACCAAGTTAGGCGGAACATGGCCGCCATATAAATAGAATAACCATGGAATAAAGAAACATATCCAAAGAAATGTATTGATAAAGTAATATGTTACAAGATGCAAAGAATATAACATAAGGTCGAAAAAAAAAACATTTGCACTCAATATAACATGGGGATGGTGGTGGAAAACTAATTCCACATACTTTTATACAACTATACTAAATAAAAATATAATCATTATAGCAAAACAAGGTCTGCACTTTTTATTAGTACTAAATGATAGGGCTGAACAAAGTAGATCTGGATCCCTAAACATGTTGCAATGTGATAGGCAAAAGAGGTACAGGCAAGTGAGGGCACCCACTTAGTTATTCGACAAAAATACTTTGATAACTTCGTGATTAAACCCCGTTTTAGCTAGAGTCGCAGATTGTGTAATGGTTGCAATGAAATCTAGATAATGGAATTTCGATTACCTTTTCATTTTCATTAAATAAATTACAACATTAAACAACGATTTCACAAGATTATCATCAATTCAAAACCACACCTATTTAAGTCTTTATTGTGATACATTCGAAACACAATTGAGTGGGACTGTGTGCCTTTAAAAATAATACCCTTTCAAGAACAATGTCTACTATCATTTTTCTTTATTGAAACACATGCATTTAATGGATAGAAAATTATTTTAGAGTCTAGTTGATCTCGATAACTCCGTCGGTAGAACATTGATATGCACTAGATTTTTGCGAAAGGCGGGAGTTCGAAATAAATAATTATAATTTCTTATAAAGAGTTGGTCGTTGGCTACATAGCAAAACACATTTATGGTTCATGAATCGAAACATAACTGCAATAGATTTAACGGAGTTTAAAATATATGACACAAAGACAACCAAGCGATATATAGTGATATTAAGTAAATTCCTTAAATGGATATATGTATATTTGTGAATGGGGACATTATTAACATTTTCCGAATTTCTATATATATATATATTTGACAACTTTCTATGCGTACAGCTTTTGCAAACCAGCCCTCAAAATTCCTTTATTTTTTGTCAATTTGCAAGAAACTGCTTTATATTAAATCTTCAAAAAGTTTAGATTTGAGAAACAATATTGATGTTCATTTTTCACGTAAATACAGCAGAGAGCCGCTGGCAAAATTAAGAATAACCCAAAGCGAACCCATATGAGTGAAGGCACACCAGAGACAATTTAGATTCAGTATACCCGGACGTTGTGACAGGTTATAATTTCTGATAATTGCTGAGTGATTAAATATACGCAAGGCACTATGATACCAATGTTAAACAGTGTGATATATTCATTTTTTTTATTTATGAACACGTTATGGCCTTAACGTTTTCGGCTAGAAACCTGCTGGCACGTGATGCCACTTGTGGAGGCGTCACTACTGGACACTTTTTGGGCTGGACACTTTGTGTGTGCATGGGAACTGTTTGTCATATGTCGTCATTTTTGGAAACGTTATGGACATTATTTGGGCGGACGTGTACAACCAGATCGGACCAGGTGTAACCGGCTACTTAACTTTTATTTGTAACGATTTCATTGAGTTGCATGGACTTGCGATTAACCATAAATGTAAATTTGCTTGTTTACTCTCCATCATTTTGATTGCGGGGTGTCGACATCGAACAGCTATTTGTTTTTTTAAACATGTTGTGTTTGGTTGCGAGAAATATTGTACTATCCCTGTCTTAGATATTAAAAACACAATTGAGAAAAACAACTATGTCTAATATCCTAAAGGTCTGTGCACGAACGAAATTTCGTGTGTTTTTCGCGCGCGAACATTTGAAATAGTGTTCATCTATTGTGGGGAAAAACATTGAGTGTGCATATGATTTGGTCGATTAAAACATGTCGAACGAAATCTTAAATTTGTTTGAATGAATAATTCTATCCTTTAAACAGAGAAATACCATTTCTATTTTATCAGTGTATGTATTGATAGTTTATATATCGTTTTATAAATAGGTAGCGGAATATCGATTATGTTTTTTACATTTTGTTCAAATCAAGCAAGTTTACTTTCTTGCTTATTAAAAACATCACCCGCAAAAAGTACATGTATTTATTATTAGAATACTATATTTATATAGGTTATGGGTGTCAACAGCCTTTAGATAATGTATACAGATCTATCTAGATATTCGTTCTCTTTCTCTTTCTACAATAAGCATTTGAAATGAAGGGGTGATCAACACTGCCTTCAAACATATTTTCATTATAGGATATATTTTCATTTCGTTGTTTTTCGAAAACATTGAGCGCGTCAACTGAAAATCACTTGAAATGCATGCGATTATAGATGAACACTCGGGATTAATTCCTATGTTTTTATACAAAGCTTGCGATATGATTTTCGCGCACAAATGGGGTCGAAATCATTTCACCAATGTATATGAACACTCGGACTGTCCTTGACGCGCGATTCAAAATGAGGCAAAAAACGTGTAAGTTTCAAGCCGAAAAATAGATACAATTTAATTTAATGCCGTCATCAATGGCATAAATAACATGATTTTAGGTATTTGGCACACATTTAAGATAAGAAACATAAGCATGTTAGTTTCATTAGGATGAAATAACTTTAAAATTTTAACTATCGTGCGATTTCAAATTGGAAAATTTCGTTCGAAATATTTCATGCGTGAGTCTGAAATTTCGTTCGTGCACAGACCTTAAAATACCAAAACCCAAATCGTCAGCCAGAGGAGTGTATTACAATTTTAAGATAACTGTGCGGTATTTGAATTTATAAAAGCTTAAGATGTCTCCAAAATCCTTTGACCAATTCAAAAACGTTAAGTGAAACGTAAACTGATGTTCTTATTGCCAATGATTAAAATGTTTCATGCAAATCAAATAAAGCAATATAAATATATGTCAATAAATAATATCAAAAGTGTTGCCGGCGTTTCTGATAATACAACCACTCCAAGTAAAAAAAACTTGAGGTACGTTACAATAGTTTAAGAATGTGAAGTTTCGTGCACAATAAAAGGTTGATTTTATTTAATACGAACGATCTGTCTCATAGCATGGGATGTTATTATTCTTAAAATGATCATACACGCACAACTTATCCAGGGATATCAATCTGCTGCTCAACACAATTAATTATATATCAATGACGAATCCGGGTCAAAAAGTCTCCGGCCAAAAAGTTTCCGGCCATAAAGTCTCCAAAAGTGACATGATGTGTCATAAAGTTTCCAGTGAAAAAGTCTCCAAACTTATCAATGAGCTTATTGTTTTTTAGAAATAAGGACATCCTAAGATATTAACTTGCTTATTAATAAATATATCTCGTTCATTAATAAGTGCAACTTAGGCATAACAGACTTTTCGCTGGAAACTTTATGGCACATCACGTCACTTTTGGAGACTTTATGATCGGAAACTTTTTGGTAGGAGACTTTTTGGGTGGATACCATCAATGACATATTATTGCACATTTAAACGGTCTTTAGCCTGTGTTGACGATAAGTTATGATTTAAAGAATTAAAGGAAATTAATTACTTATTGCCTCATTGACCAAGCATATGCTAGACGCCATTTATTCAAATAAACACTTCAAGTTAAGTCATTACAGTGAATAACACACCGCGTTTGTTGGATAATGGGCACTATCGCGATTCGATTTCAATTGATGGCTCCATGCGACTTTATTTACATACGTGAGAAAAGCAGTGGAAATTCAGACCTGCGATAAGAATCGCTTGTACAGTTTGTACACTGTAGCCATGACCTTGACGGATGATAACTTTTTAAAGCTAGTCTGGTTTTACGATTGTGTAAGATGGGCAATATATATATGAAAAAAATGTATATAAATTCATAGATATTGTGTAGGTGTCAATAGGCATATCCATGCTCTATATCATCATATTTTCAATACAAATAATATATCAATAATATTTAAAGGTTATATTTTAATTGGATCGGACCTCACATTGACAAAATCTATGCAAACATCAATATGCTATCATGCAATGTGTATTTACAGCACGCTAAGATATTTGACTTGGTTTGAGTTGTAATAAAATACATATGTTGCACAACGTAGGGATCATATTTAAGGTTTGACCCTTTAACAAGTTTAAATGGTATTTTTCGTAATAAAAAACACAGAGACAACGATAACGAATGTTGCGACGGATTTTGACGCAAGGACGTAAGAATAACATTACTTCGACGTCGCATTTTTAAACGTCGCCATAAAACCTCAAAGGGTTTGAAAAAAATGCAATGTCCTCACGAACGCAAATCCTAATGCAAAGTGCTTTGAACGAACCTTGCTGAGTGGGTTAACTGTACATTTATGATCTCTTTTAAGGCAGTTTATTAGACTAACTACAATTTAATGAAAAGAAACACCTGACACGTATTGAAAAGTCACTGACTTTATGACCCATATTGATTCTTCGAAAATGCAATATGCATGTATGGTCTAATATTTTCTTAAGGAATCTTTACATTTAATGACTCTCAGAATTTGAAAAGAACAATACTACATGTGTCATCATCGTCATAGACTACATCTCTATCACTTTTATCAACTTTTTAATCTTAAATTTATTGAGTTTAATTATGAAAAATATGTCAATTTCATACATTATTCTTTTATTGAAATGTTGATATAAGAGTTATGAATGAAAAATATCGATACGATTCAAAGACACGGCCAAAATAACTACACTTCTTTCAATGTTTAAGATTTATATGATTTCAATGACTATTGCAAGGGTTGATTTGACTTACGTTAATCACGGATAGCAATACATTACATCAAACATGTTAACAGACAACGCGATGATTCAATAAAAGTTGATTTAAATATGTTATTAACATAGTATGAATTACTTATTTTTAGTTTATTTTGGCAATATATTCTCGATATCTGAAGTTGACTACTGAAAAATGTTTGAAATGATTCAAATTCTCTTGACCTTGCATGACAAATCGTCTAGATTTTTAGGATCTGACCTGAAACCTTTTGATATTTTGATTTAAAATCTAATTATATGTGTCTAAATTTAATTCAATATTGTTCAACTAGTTCATTATCATTTCAAATAAAATAGGTATTATAGAACTGTAATTCACGTTAGGCCCTGCTTACATTAAATCGCTAGCAGCGATTTTAGTGATTACATACACAATTTATCTTGGTATTTCAATACTTTCTCATGCATTTTACAGTGCATTGTTTGACACTGATCGCTACTTGCGACGAGAATCGCCACTTGCGACAATTATCGCGCCTAGCGACGTGTCAAACAATCGGTCATTTCCTCAAAGAAAATATAGCATTTATTTAGATTGGTTTTGTAAATCGCTCAAATGTAATCACAAGTTTTTGAAATCGCTAGGAGCGACGGGGTTTTTCCTTGAAATAATTTCAAAGTCCTACAAAGAAAACAGTGAAAGTCGCAAGTGGCGACGAGAATCGCTCATTGTATGTAAGCAGGGCCTTATTATCACAATTTCATCACATAAATATTTCTTATTTCCAAATCTGATTTCCTTGGCTAAAACGCTACTTAATATTACGGTGAGAAACATTCTAAAATATGTAATATAAATAACGCTAAAAGAAACAGTTTTATAAAGTCATACATGAGCGTTTTCGATATGCTAATCGTGAGTTTTTCGCCTCACGTATATACAGCGATTATATGGTGTTTTTTTTTTTCAAAAAAATCACAGACTTAAGTTCCATCGCGACGTTGAGAAAGTCTTTTAAATGAGTTGAATGATTCTTAATAGAAATAATATCAGTAAATACAATGTAGTGTCTATACATTAACATTAACTATACATTATGCGTTTACATAAAGTTGTCTCAAATCTATATAAAAATAATATCGCATTTTTGGAAATTATGTTCTTTGAAGCATACAGAATATTGAATTTATGTTGCAACTATAATCATAGTAAAAATTATGCAAAACTTGAAAGATGATTAAAAAACAATATCTGTTCACAGTGTTCGGCTGATAGCTTTTTTTCCGACGTTAAGGGGTGACGTTAATTCTTCGCATGATGTTCGTGTATATTGAACTCGTTTCAATAACCTTCAGGACCTGCTCTGATAAGCATTTTGAAAAGAGAACACGGTGAGCTATTCCTATAAACTATTTTAGCAACTTTATCCAGTGGTAGATAAACAGGATCACAATGCGATTAAATGTACATTAATTCAAAATCATTCATTGGTCATTGTAAAATAATATCCAGAAAATATATATCCATATATTTTTCTTGGGGCCAAATATACTCATACTTAGACGTGTATTTTGAGAGTTTGACGTTTGCTAATTTCGCTTATTTCGAAAGAATATGTGTCTTAAAATCGTCAAGTTTTCGGTGTACCCGATTCATAATATATTTAGATAATTGTTATGTGTATTTAAACATCTATGCATTTGACTATAGGGGGCGCAAATGGTCACCCAACACCCTGGACTATAAATCCGTATCCCTTAGGAATAAAGTTACTCTGGTTTACGTTTCGACAAGGGGCGCAGAAGGTGTTGGGATAGATATATAGCAAGTCGGTGAACGGGTTTTGAAGGTGAAGGCGCGAGTTTCAAAGCGAAGGAAAATACGTTAGTAAATGTTTTAATCTATTTGTTTTTAATACCAATTAATGTTAATATATATTTTACAGGCTCAGTCAAAGCATGGAAGTCAATGTAAATTGTTAACCTTGTTTAACGTTTCATATGGTTATCTAAAATATCGTTAAGCATGCACAAAGAAGATGTCAGTGAAACTGATAATATAAAATAAGTCATTTTACCGAAATTCCCGTCTCATGACCATGTGCAGCAATGGAGCCATAAACGTTATGTACTTAAAACAACTCAAATTAAAAATAAATCTGTAATTTTTAAAATATATTTTAACCTTATTGTTCACATTTGTAGACAGTTGGAAAAATATAAATAAGTTTGGCTTAATGGCTATACATTTTATGGATCTGTCATAGTTGCATCTTAAGTACAACATACATGACATGATTGTATGTACAATTGATATCTTATGTTGGAGATTACACATTCACTCTAAATCAAGCAGAGTTATCATAAACAAGATTCAGTGCGAAATTCAATGTTTTGATAGTGTATGATTGTGTTTTGCTTGCAAAGAGCACAATTGACCTTCTACTTTTACATTTCCTGATTCCACATATTTTAATACACGTTTCCTAGTAATGTCAGACAAGAATGTTATGTCACTACAAAGTCATATTAAGACGTAAAGGTGACGAAATATTTACAACGTCTTATGGCCACCTTTTATGATACATCGTGACAACGTCCTATGAACGACCTTTATCTGAAGTGTTAATATGTAACGTAATCAAAATACGTCGTTAAGACGTCATTTAGAGGCAATGATTGAACGTCTTATTTTTTTTACATCGTATTGACGTCCTTTTTGTGTCGCGCATGTCAGGACGTTCTTTGAAGGTTGCTTGTGTGATTTATCAACCATTCTCATATTCAAAACCTTCGATTTCGTCTCAAATTAAGTTTATATTACAGATAAATTAGGAAATGTAGCTATGATTCCAAAACAATGTTATAGATAAATTAGGAAATGTAGTTATGATATCAAAACAGTTTGAATGCAGTCGATGCCCAAGATAACAGCTTATACCCATGTTTTTACCATTTGCACGTACACACATGTGAAGAGCACCTCACGAGCTGTTCCCCCAAAAAGCTGTTCCCCATCAATTTCCAGCTGGCTTGGAAATTTTGAGAAAATTCATTCTAGCTTGTAGATTTTAGCAGTTTGAGGAACACCTTTTGTGATAATTTCTTGATTTTCGTAACATAAAGTTAGAATAATTATTTCTAAATTGCTTAAACTTGCTTATAATTGTCTAATAAGCTATAATTTACAAGATATAATATAAAATTTAGTAATATTTAACACTTCCATTTTTCGCAAAAGGTGTTCCTTTTTTGTTCCAAGCTGGCTAGAAAAGGAGAAACAGCCCAGCTTGCTTGGAAAAAAGGAACACCTTTTTGCAAAATTTAAATGTTCAAAAAACATTGTTGATTTAAGTTGATTTTACAACTTTTTGAAAAATGTCTCGTGGGGTGCCCTTCACATGTGGGTACTGATTTGGGATTATCGGGATGTTAATCCTGTCCTTGAATAGTTTTCTAATAAAATTACTCGTTTTTTTTTTCAGGATAATCCTTTGGAGCATAATCAAACTATCGGTATTTAGAATATCAGATTTATTCATTACTTTGAAGGTGATTCACATATGCAATTGAAGCGAAATTGATCACTGATAGATTTTAATTCATAATAGACGTTTACAACATCAGATAGTGTGAATGTAATCATTTTTTCTCGTCTACATGCTGTCTAACTCTGTAAGCAATTTCTTCTAGAAGTTACACATTGTCCTTTACAAAAAAAAAAATAACCCAAAATGCATCATATACCCATCGCCTATAACATCTCTCTATATAGCCTACTTCTAGGAGTTGGGGCCGTATGTAACAGGATGCCAAAAACGAGGTTGCAGCACTTTTCATTTTCCTTGTTCAAATGCGATGTCATAAGTTTTTTTTTTATATTTTAATATCTTGAATTATTGAGATAATATTTTCAAAAAAAGTTTCAAATTTATGGCTTTTAATTGTTCAAATCGATTAATATTGTTATAATAATAGAGATCTAGGTGAAGAGCTAGAAACTATAGATTTGAAACTGTATAAATATTACAATATACTCCTCGGGAAAATGGGCTTTCAAAATCACTTTTTTTTTCAATAAACATGAATTTTGTCAGCTAAAATAACTTCCATTTAGAATTAGTCGAGCGACGCAGAATCCTACTTCAAATATCACTGAAGGATTCTTAAGTGATTAGCATGTCAACATTTTAAAGACGGATGATTGAATAAAATTCTAAATATGTTGCATGATAGCCCGATATATGATTTTTGTTCCCCTTTTGTGCTTATCACTGAACGTAGAACCGGTCTAATAATTTGCGTGCGACAATGTGATAGTCTAGATATTATTTCTTATTGAACCGAGTGATATGTACAGTACTTGTAAGACGGTTTAGGGCCTAGTTATATATACTGTATAGTTACAATGAAAGAGCGGCAACAATGTTGTTATCTGTTGGTCAAAATTCCTAAAAAGAGCTTTAGCTAACAAATATAACTGTGGTTCACTGTTGCTTCCGATGTGGTCATACCCTTAATTTTGTTTCATGAAACCATTTTCCAACTTTTATATTGTGTTATTTTCTTCGTATGGAAGTTCATATAGATTTGGACAGCAATATGTGATTTACAGAACAAGGGCCTCATATCCGGAGCTTTTTCGATTTTTTTCCTTGTGACCAACCCAGTTTTTTGTATTACTTTTGGCAAACGTAGTAATATGTATTGCATTATATGACAAATACCGAGCGTTTTGAGTTTTCCATAAGAATAACATAGAATTCACGGTGTGTTTGGGGCAAACAATTTAAAAAAGCCTCCTTGGCCAGGACCTAAATCAGTTAGAACTCCGGGTATCTACATGTATAACACATGTAGCATATTAAAAAACCTGTTTTATGCCGTGATAGCTGTTATATTTGCTGTTCATTCAGTGATGATTTTTGTTTCGATCCCCAAAACAAAATTGACATAAAAATGTACAAACATGCTATATTTCGTTGTTTCGTGCATAGTCAATTCTTAATGAAAATTGTATGAATATTCTGCATGCCTGATCATACAAGTTTGCATGATATGTAATGTATCCATTTATAAACCGTATTGATGAATGGATAAGTCAAACTCTCAAGTTTCTTATAATTGTTATTTTAAAAATCGAACAGACAAATCGTTAGCACTTTATATCTCGATTGATTAAACTGCATTATAATAAATACTTCGAACTGGCATGCAAACCAATATTATAACAAAAACGAGATGATAATACCTGCATATGTTACATTTTATTTGGCACACATTTAGGTCATGGTTAAAATAACCTTCTAATGATTATCGCCATCACCTAAAATACAACTTATGTTATATGTAAACGTGCATTGCATGTGAATGATGTAGGATTTACAAATTATAACATATGAAATATAACCGTTTGAGTATTTTTAATTAAAGGACGAGTTCACCCAATTAAAAAAGCTCGAAACAGCAATAATGCCGTTTTAACTTTAAGGGTGCGTTCACCCGCTCGGAAAAAACTCAAAACACATATTTTGCGCTTTAACCTAAAGTTACATTCGTATAATTGTAAAAAAACAGAGTAGTTTATCCCTTCTGTTCACCCAGAATTATGCGCTTTTATTTCGGGTGAACGCACCTTAAGTCATATTTGTGTAACAAAATGAAAGTTAATCCCTACTGTTCATGCAAAAATCATGAACAATTATGCGCTCGTGTAGGTGAACACGGCCTATCATTCTCAGAACTGATTTGGCCAAAACTATTTGCAAACACAATTAGTCATCTACCTCCTGGCTTCTAATGATACGGCTTCTTTTTTTACAGAAGCAAGTTGCACCTCAAAATGGAGCAGTTCTCCTTTCGATGCGTCTTATTGGCAGTTGCACTGGGCGTTCTAGTTTCAGGACAAGGTGCTCAAGGTAATTAGTGATAACAAACAAATCCGTTTGGAGTTCTCTTCGATTGAGTATTCCTGAATAGCATTTACGGCAAAGGCTTCGCTTTTTAATTACCAGATGCTATGTCTATATGCAGATTAAACAACGGTATAATAAGCACTGAATACATAGGTGAATTCATAGGTTTGTCACTAGGAATGAGTTACAGATGAAAAAGTACATGTAACCACTCGTATTGCCCTTCCATGCAGCAATAACAATATTGCCTCGTTCATTGCAGACTGTTAACTCGATATTGCCCTCGATACTTCGGGTTGTGCGATTAATTACTCGTATTGCCCTTGTATTCAATAATAATTATATTGCCCTTTCATTGCAGACTGTAAACTCAATATTTCCCTCGCCATAAATGAATCGGACTATTAGTTTAAATAACTCTTTTGTCTTTGCATGCAATAATAATGCAATTGCCCCGTTCATTGCAGACTGTAAACTCGATATTTCCCTAGCCATAAATGAATCGGACTATTCATTTAAAATACTCGTATTGCCCTACATGCAATAATAATGATATTGCCCCTTCCGTTTTAGATTGTAAACTCGATATTGCCCTGGCCATTGATACTTCGGGCAGCATAGCAGTCGATGAAGCATCGGGTGGCTCACAGCAAAACTGGGACGATGTGTCTGCGTTTCTCGTGAATCTAGTGGGCAGTTTCGAAGTCGATCCAGATAAGGTCAAAGTAGGAGCGGTTTCATTTGCTGACAAGTAAGCATACACTATTTTGTACGGATTTGTTTTGTATGATTGAGCTCTCACTTTGAGAAAACATAATTTCCTTAAATATTTTGAATCTTTATTTACTAATCGGGATGATTTTAGACCTGTTTGATCAGCAAATAGCGAAAGCAAATCATACAATGGGTGCATCCATAATCATCAAACTAAACGTCAGACCAAATTTCACATCGACATTAAACCATTGGAACAACTTTAGAATTCCCCACACACTTACGCGCAAGAATATCGAAACTTAGACGGACTATTTTATATATATATTTTTTAAAGATTCGTCTTTGGTAGACATGTAGACAAATAGGCACATGGAACGTATTCTAAATACATATTTTGACTTTTACTAGTACATGGTGGACAGGTAGACAGGTAGACAGATGGACAGGTAGACAGGTCGGCACATTGAAAGTTTTGTAAATGCACATTTTAACATGTACATGGTCGGCAGGTAGACAGGTAGACAGGACCTGGTGGGCAGGTGGACAGGTAGACAGGTCGGCACATTGAAGCTTTTGTAAATGCATATTTTGACGTTTACATGTACATGGTCGGCAGGTAGACAGGTAAACAGGTGGACAGATAGAGAGGTCGCAACATATAAAGCATGGTATTTTCCAATGCCACTATTAATCTAGTTCTGCATTCAAACTATAGAAATCACCCCAATCCACTCGTTTACGTATGAATGCTTATAATAAACACTATTTTACGTAGGGTAGCACATATTTCAACGATGTTGATGAGCCTAATCCATATTTCCTTTCAATTTACCATACCAATTCTGCCTGTCTACCTGTCTACCTGTCCACCTGTCTATCTGTCCACCTGTCTACCTGTCTACATGTCCACCTGTTTACCTGTCTACCTGTCCACCTGTTTACCTGTCTACCTGTCCACCTGTTTAACTGTCTACCTGTTCACCTGTTTACCTGTCTACACCCCATGAAACATTAGAAACCGCATCACCTCATCCTTTGTGTGAACTATTTCTTATTGTTTGGGGAATTCTAAATCTTAGCCAAACCATTTAAATCGATAAATCACCTCCAAAACTATCTTCTAATCCGTCATCTTACTTTTTGGGGTTTTGTGTGGCCAGCCTTGAGTGGTTTAAAGCTAGATTTGAAAGTTAATTTTAACAAGTTGGCCGAGCCCCAAACCATGTATCTTATTTTTCAGTGCTGAGGTTGAGTTTAATTTGAATGCCCACACAACGAATGATAATTTGATGGCTGCAACCCAGGCGATAACTTATCCGCCCGAAGGGGGTAAGTATATTTCTTAACTTACAAATAAATATCTTAATAAGATTCTAATAACTCTTACTGAATCTCTTATCTAAATATCTTTTGATAGCATGATCAGAGATACATTTAATTTTGTTGCTCTTATCGTGTACATGGAATTTTCATATTTTCCAGAATTGCATATGTATTGTTCACTCGTTCCACCAAAATTTATATATGTTTTTGTATTTTTTTTCTTAACCCTAGTTGCTTTATTACTGTCCCGGTTCCGTTTTTGCAAATTGATTTCATTTATATTAATACGTTAACATTAACATTGCGTTTCGTTTGTTTTCTTCACAAATAAAACGTGAATATATTTTGTTCATATCTCAAACAACCAGACAAAAATGTAACCAACACATATTTTTGTCTGCGTTGCAGATGAATGAGCGAATATAATGTATTGAATATTTAAATGAAGCATATGAATGCCTTTTCGGCCACGGGTTAATTTTGCCAACATAATTTTATTAAGATAAGCATTATAAAATAATGTAACCAACACATTTTTTTCGTTACTCAAAAGGCAAGACCAACACATGGCAAGCGCTGGAAATGATTCGAGACACCATTTTTGAATCCACCAATGGCGACCGGTCTGATGTGCCAAATGTGGTCTTTCTGATTACGGATGGAAAACCAAACATGGTGACCAATCCTGGCAGCCCTCCGGCACCCGAGTATACATTGCAAGAGCTCTATGCAATCGTATGTTTATTTATATTTCAAAACCAGTACTTTTGACATTTATGATACTAAATAAGTAGTTATTTTGTTGTATAAAAATAAATTTGATAACATCGTACGGGTATCAGGTTTTCACCCCCCCCCCCTTCCACACTTCATCTATATATTGACTGATACCCTTCCTTAATGAAGGTATATTTTTTAGTAGTTATAACGCGTTTTTTTTAAAAGCACCAATCAACAATACAAATGTAACGGTCCATATTCAACCCAGGAGATACCTTGATGAATTCAGTTATATAAAAACAAATGCTCAGTTACTATTTTCCCTTTTTCGTTTCATTTACAGGAGGAAACGCTGATTGCGCAAGACAACCCACGCATCATCGGCGTTGCCGTGGGTCCCAAAGTCGATTATGACGTCATGGAAAGAATTACAGATCAATACATGAACGTCACAAACTTCGCCGGTCTCGACGACGTTGTGGATGATATTGTCGAATGGGTAAGTAGTAAAAATATTCCCGCCCACTTGGGTATGGTCGTCCGTGCGATGTCGTTTTTGGATGTTCATATAGGATGTCGCTTCGAACGTACCCGTAAGTCGTCGAATCGGGACTTTCCGTTTAAAAGGTATTCGAATTGTGGGCCGATATAATCGTTTAATTAGCATCCCGACGTCGTATAAACGTCGTTCAAACCTCCGATTTCAACATCCTTTCTATAAAACGGACGTCCAGTGAACGTTCATATGGGTCCACACTAGAACGTGCTATTAAGGTCGGTGAACGCACGGCCATACGACATAGGCTTCTAAAATGAAATATTAATTTACCTTGCCATGTGGCGTGCTTATTGATGCTCCCTCTTCAAAACCCCCATATGGGTTGATACACTTTGAATTCTTGAAGATGCAAGAGACCAGTCAATTGTATGATGATGTCAAACGGCTGTATTCTTGATTTACCACTTCGATCTTGACTTTCATCATTCCCCACCTGTGAAAGTGCAGTAATGAGATATTGAAAAAAAAATCAAATTTCTATCATTCTGCTACGGCGTTTCGATATTGATATTTCAAGCATACCAAATATAATACGAATATAGTATATAAAATGATTGTGTGACGGTTGAGTATTTTGAATAAAATGTAATTTTGTACCCGTTAGTGGATTAATCAAATGATTTTATTTTGTAGGCATGTGAAAAGGATACTTCAACCCCTATGCCGACAACCACCGCTACCCCAAGCGTGGAAATAGATGACTGCCCAGACCCAATAGGTAAGCGTTGTGTGTTTTGTTAATCCTTCGTTTAAGTTATCAATTATATAAAATCACAGTTATCTTATAATGATTGTGATATTATCATATTATGATTCCGTGATGACCTCAGTGTTTTAAACCTAAGTTTTTATTATAAACTTGGATAGATACTTGTTCATCCTATAATGGCAATGGTTAAATAACGATTAAAATAAAATGCAGTATTTCATAAATGAGATTTTGACATATAACGCCCTCATATATCAGTTGTTATGCCTTCGAATTTTAGCAACTCATGGTTTCCTTCTACCAATATTTGTATGTGACCGTTTTCTCCATAGAAACGGTCTTTATATGTGCAAGATTAACGTATATCACGAAAAAGATTACTTTGCTTGAAAAGTAACTTTGGCTGAAACGCATGCACACACCCTCATATATCAGTTGTTATGCCTTCGAATTTTAGCAACTCATGGTTTCCTTCTACCAATATTTGTATGTGACCGTTTTCTCCATAGAAACGGTCTTTATATGTGCAAGATTAACGTATATTACGAAAAAGATTACTTTGCTTGAAAAGTAACTTTGGCTGAAACGCATGCACACTATTTGACAACTTGAAATTAATATGTTATGTTTATTATGATTCCATTAAATGCTATTGTATCAATCATCGAATCTATAGAATATATATGTATAAATATTGAGTATTTTATTAATTAACATAAATGTTTACCGGTAACTGGTTAATGGTTTACCATTAATGTGTAACATTTGAATATACGGTATCATTGTAACATATCTAAATTGCTTTATTTTATAAACATTCATTTTCTGCTCTTCACATAGAGAACATGTACATGTTTGCGGCCGTCTATTATCACACCAAGATGGAAGAGCGTATCCAGATCGAATTGGACATGACCGTTCCATTCCAGTGGGTTCGAACCAATGTAGGAGGCGCATATATGAACACGACTTCCACCTTCAAATGCCCATGTCCTGGTTAGTTAATAAATGTAGTATTTATATGTAAGGGACTGTCTACATTGAAAGCTGTCATCCACTATATTTCTTATGGCAAGCTCCAAAAGCAACCTGAACGATTGTTTTGTTTCCCATAAGAATTTTTTTTTGGAGCATACGATAAAGAGATAAAACAAGATAAAATATCCACTGTGGCCAGGCCCTAAATGCTTCACCTTTATTCATAAATATACATTTAATTAAAGTTTCAAAACAATAATTAATCGATGACAGGCTGATATCACGTTGCAGCTTAAATTAATGATATCCCAAACAAATATTTTAAGCCATTAATATATTTATTTTTGTGTGTGCGTTTTAATTATATATATATCCATGGGTTTCGATTCATAAATGAGAACGCTATTCAAAACTATCAATTAACAATCAATTAACATCATTTGATTAACAGGCTACTATCAGTTCACCGCCTCGATGAGTGACGTGACCGGAATCGGCATTGTGATCATGAGAGATGATGAAGTCGTGTCCCCAATGGGCTACGAAAGTGAACGAGGTCACATTTCGACCAACACCATCATCGAATGTGATGAAAATCAGGAGGTCTACGTCAAGGTGAGATGTTTGAAACTATGATGATCATATATTTGCAAGGTAGCAATCATAACGGGATTATTCATTTGTAAGATTTGTCCAATAAAACATTATTTTAATAATGCAAAATAAACGGTCGCGTTACACAATCATTACCATTTATCATATTATTTCAGGTGGTTATGAATCGAATCAGTCAAAACTACCTTCATTGCAACTTCAATGAAGACATGGTCCTTGGAGGCTTCACTGGACATCTTCTTACTACCATGGATCCACAGTAACACACATACAAGAATATTTGACACGGATGATCGGTTTTTGCGTAAGGCCTTTTGACAATCCTATGATCAACTAGTTTTGCAACTATGCATCATATTTGTTACACTTAGAAAAAGGTGAAATACCCTTTAGATAAATGAGTTGAATGATTATTGAATCGTCTCATCCGAAGCTCTTCCTGTTGAAACATGATTAATTCCCTTGCTCTTTGCAAGGCATGAAATAAGTTTTTTTCGGATTTGTTATCCGTGTTACAAATACATCGTCTGGACACCTTGGTACTATCATTGAGCATAAAATATGTAATACCGTGATATACCGAATTGAAGACCTTTTCTAAAATCACAGTAGATTTTTATTTGATTACAACAAATTACGATTATGTATTGTCGTAAAAACTTTATTAGTAAAGGTGTATGATGGTTTTTGTCTATTCCTGACAGTAAAGTTATAATTTCGTAATTCATAACTGTGTTAGACAAAAAAAAATATTTTGAGTGACGATAAGTTACAATGTATGTATATTTGCTAAGAAGTCTTTGGCCATAACATGATAATACCTAATTGATAGGTGTCTGAATATTACAATGACTTCACTGTCGACATATTTAAAACGTAAAGTAACGTTATCAATCATTGAATAATTCACTTCCATTCTATATTTAACATTAAAAATTGTCATAACTTTTGTAGTTTCAGATGTGATTAGCAATATTATTTATCAAATATAGTGAATTTGAATATATATTTATATACATTAATTAGAGATAGTTTATATTTAGTATTTTATAAGTGTAGATATAAAGCGGATATTATTGATATTTTCATGTGATGCTTGCGTAATATTAAACTATCATTTGTTCCTATCTTAGTTATTTTTCATTAGGCTTAATATATACATTTTTGTTATGTAGATATAGCAGTTGTATTCTTGCACATAGTTTTAACACATGCTAATGATGATGATGATGGTTTTGCAAATGTGAAAAAAGGTTGATTATTTCATATAATCAAGATTATATTATTGACATTATATATCATATTATTAAAACACAAATAGAGAATAATAGTGCGTTCAGCGGCTCTTTGCGTCTACGTCTGCGGGATTTACTATGTTGGTATAAAACATAGTAAACGCAGCGGTATCAAATCTGCTGCGTTTACTATATTTTATATCAATTCGAATTCCGCAGACGCAGAGTCAAAGAGCCACAGAACGCAGCATAATGAGAATTTTATTAAGAAAGATCATTTAGTTATCCTTTATCCGTTGAAAACATTTTAAGGCAGATACTCGGAATATGTTAAATTCAACTTCTGAAAGAGTTCATATATGAGGATATAGGGTTAAATGACAATTTATGATGGCATTGTATAGATAAATCTGCTGAGTCTATGTGTTCGTAGTTGGTATATTTATGTAGTTTTTAGTCTTTGAAATATTTGATAAACATATGAATATACATTTAATAAATCCTTGCTTTTTACAGTTTATCTAATGTTTTTTTTTCAATTCATTTGCATGAGAAGTATCATACTTTTGGACGCAAAATAACTTTTATTTACTAGTTTATGCATTTTTTATAATTACAAAAAGCAAATAATGCAAAATAATAATATTTTCCTCGTACAGAAAAGTTATATGGTCAACTTCAAAACAGCACCCAGGCAGATAAAAGTGTTGTTTTCATTAATACTGCAACTACATGAAATAATACCACGACCTATTTTTAAACAATTGTACAATTACATTCAAACAACATATTACTACGAACAACAAAATACTTCTGGTCATTATGTGATAATGCCAAATAGCGTATTATGACAACCATAAACTGCGTATATTTAAAAAATACTTGGTAAATATGTTTCAATTTTAACCAGGAAAGATGTAACACAATTTAAAGAAACTATCTTTTCAAATAATCGTTTATACGATATAATCTTAATCAATGACCAATGATTCTGTCAATATTTTTTTTTAAAAATAAAATTAAATATTATTTAAAATCTCCCTCGCTAACGACAAAGCATTAACCGAAACCCACATTGGCGAAAATCGAGCGAACCCAATAGCCAATAATATATACCACACAAATTTTCCCTGACAAACCGAACGGTTCCCGACTCGATAACATTCAATATGAATATGGTAGCAGCATTTCTTTAGAAAAATCTTATTTTTTATCAAAGGTACATACAAGGGTGCATTATTTGAAATGGAACATAAATGAATAAATAAGACATAGCGCTTGTTTATTTGTTAGTTCTGTTTAAAAAATGGAATTTTAAAAATGAAAATAAAGTGATAATAATTGCGGTTCGGATAATATTCCAATTGGTCCATACATATGGGTCAAAATCAGGCTAAGAGTTATTAAAAAGAGTAGTTTGAATAAAAAAATATAAACACAATGTACTTTTAAAAACTTTTTACATGTTCAACCAATATGGAAATATAAACTGTATGTCAGCGTCAATTTCGGTTCAATTCTTGTGTGGGTTCGGTTCTTTCACCGAGGACCCTAGAGTTTGAAGCTAAAAGGTCCGTGTCAAATGTTTCCATATATACCCGTCAAAAAAGTAACTTATATTTTTCCAGACCGATTTTAATCAACTTATAACAATTTTGCTAAAATAAAATTTTGCATACATATAGTTTAACCATATGTTAACACAAGTGTTAATTTAGATTATTGCTATTGTTTACCATTTTTCTACAATGTGTGAAAGAAGTGAGTTGGGGTATGCAAAAGGCCACGCTGAATCAATGTCCAGTCATGCTTTGTGTGCTTGAAGTGATAGGCTTAACTCTTTAGAATTTTCTCATTTACAATTATTGTGTGTATCGAAATTTCATGTCAGTCTAATGGTCAAGTGTCAATTTATGACAAATCATTACTTTTTGATCCGAAACGAACAGAGATATAATCATATTGTAGAGAAATAAGGAGTTTTACAAGCAACCGTCAGAACGATTTCATCGAAAACCAGGTGGATGGCGTATTTTACATTAGCGAATATATGGTGGACCATGTCCAATAATTGTTAATTTTAATAATGAATAGCAGTTAAAATTACCTTTTCGTCAAAAAGATCGAAGATGAAAATTTAGTTTGATGGATCTAAGACACAAAACGGGAATGTCCATTGATTCTGCACGGAATTTTGCATACCCCCGGTCCATACTTTGACACATTTTGGGCATTTGTAATCCAACAATAATACTCAAACTTTACATTCATGTTACCAAATAGTTGGACTAAACCTATGCAAAAATTCATTGTTGTACGAATCGAGAAAGTTGAAAAAATATTTTGAAAACAATATAGGTTTATTTTTTGACGGGTTTAGAAATGAACGTTATAATTTATCAAACCGGGCATTGGATTAAACGAAACAAGACAATAAAGAGATACAAATGTTTTCTTGGTGTTGAAGTTATCCCCTTTTCAGCATTAACTAAAATTGATCAAGCGATTCAAGCCTGTACTTTGAATTGACCTTTATTTTAAAGATTTAATTTCGATGTGTGCTAATTTAAGTTCGCAATGAATCATACAATAACTATTGAAGTAAACGTTTATGTGTCCTAATATGTTACGACTTACGACTTAACATTTAAATATAACACAAAGATTACATCTACATTCTATCTACATATTCGTCCCTACTCTTAATTTGTTGTTATATTCATATGATGGTGTTTTTTGCTATTTATAGGTTCAAATAAATAAATCGAAAAAAATAGAATAAATTCTTTCATCAATTTTCGTCATTCGGTAAAGAAGTGTTTTGTTAATTTGCCATTTAAGACTTCAACCATTTTTTTTAAAGTAAACGTTTTGATTTTAAGAAAACGAAAAATCAAATCACATTTAAGCTGACGGAAAAATGTTAAGTGTGCTATTTAATGATTACTGTTTTTTGTTTAATATTTCAACATTCATAACGAAACTTTTGACCAATGTCGAAAAATATGATATTTAAAAATGCCAGACATTAAATTGCGGATGCATTTTAAGTGCTTTTTTTAATGTGTTTGATGATGAAACTTCATCCAAATACAATATCACATCTTTTTGATGTTGCTATATTTCGCGAATCTTAAATCAATTCTATTTTAAAACGTGTATTGGTTTGCTTGACATTTATATTTAAAGAATTGTAAAAAGCCAAATAACCTTAATTTACTCACATTAATTGTCCATGTGTAGATTGAACATCGTGCTCATGTGTATAAATGATCATATTATGTGACTTCTTATTCAATTTAATCTTTGACTTTAGTATTTGTTTTAGAATTTAAATGTAATAATTGCCAGATATGTTGATGTTGTCCTCTCATTGATTTTGATTAAGTTCTGAGCCAGATTGAACCGGTTTCATTTCTACGCATGTGTGGTTTTATTTATTTGGGTCATGAGAAGAGATAATGTTTTTTCGACAGTTTTTATTGATTTTCATAGAAATAAGATAACAAGGTGCGCATAATTTTAGACAAAAATAATGTTTTGGAAATAAAAAAAAATAGCAAATTATCCGTATGCGTGTCTGATTATGTATATTTAGTTCATGACAAGAATCATTGTTATGTCACACTTTGCATGTTAGACGAAATGAATATTTTTGAAAATGAAATTAGCAAATTGACTCCTATGTGTGGGTAGTAAGTGCATATCTCTTAACTCATTTGCACATTTTAGTAAATATCTGGCTGACAGCAAATTTTGTTTTGTATATATCGTTATTCATAAATGAAACTTAGTCTTTCTCATGAGGTAAGAGCACCGTTTTTACATCCAAATTTATAAACAACAGGTACAAATAAAGTGTGTAAATGTCATATGTTTTTGAGGTTTGCTTTGCCCGTTCCGGTCCTCGCAATCGAGCCGGTTCTAGACTTTTAACTTAAAGGAGTTGGCAGGCGCAATGCATTTACATAACGTTACCGCCCTCCAACCGCCGTTACCAGCAGACACCATTATCTTTCTTTGGCTTGGTAGGCCTATGTCTATCGCCCGCAATGGATCTTTTTGAGTTACTACAATGTTCTCAATCAGAGCCTAGTCACTCGGCCTCGCGGGGAAAACCTCGAGCATGGATATGTTATCTTGTAAATAGATTTTCTTTTTGTTTTTTTCTTAAGAATGACATTTTGTTGTTTAGAAAAAAATAATACATACAGTAGTACAGTTAAAACATTGTAACTAAATGATTTTTACTCTGAATTAAATTCTTTTACATAACATTGAAAAGGACATAATAATTACATGCAGTAATTTATCATTTTTAATTATAAATCATTGTGGTTTTTATTAATGATCACCTTCCTTTATTTGCGTCTTTATGAGAGTACCAATATTATTTATATCACCTGAAGATTGTATCGTAGATGCACATAAAACATTTCAATGAATCGACAACACGTGTATGTAACACATAATTAGCGAGTATTGACAAATTATGACACAGATATTCGTCTACTTTATATTCAACATTTGAACCTTACTTATCCCCATTTACATTCAAATATATCAAAATATATACTCGACAACAAAAGATGTGTCCGGTCATTTTAGGTTAATATTTTATCATTGTATCAAAAGTGGAACCAATCAAAACATGTTTGTTAGTTTCAGTTATGATGAGTATATATGGTCTCACAAACCTAACAATCTGGAATCAGTTTGACGAGTATCTCGTTCGTTTTATCGAAGGGTTAAGAAACATTGATTTCGATCATCATTCAATAAGTATCGGTAGGAGAGGAAAAGCGCTATGTGCTAGAGAAAGTATGAGGTTTGTGTAACTCAAAAACGGTGAGAAATAGTTAATTTCTATGCCACATGCGTCGCAGCGCGCATCGTAAAATGTCGGAAAAACGTGTTTTTGGCGCATAACTGCGAAAAAAGTCTTAGTGACATTACACAATAAAAGCGGTATGATTTCAAGATAGCTCACATGCTCTAAACTCTGCTAATTGCACTTTGAATTCCATTCGCTCCATAACCTAGTCGTAATTTTCGAGTAATCTCGAAAAACTTTGAAAGGAATAACTTAACCTGGTTGCATTGACGGGGCGTTCGAACGAAAAATGTCATTGTCAATATAATCCTCAAGGGTGTGCGGAATAGAAAAAATAAACCAAAAGGCCGTTGCTGTCCTCGTTTTTCATATAAACGATGTCGCGAAATGCATTGAAAATACGCTCAATATAGGCGCGGTTTCGCGCAAACAATCGATTATTAAGTAAATCCGCTTAAAATACGCTAGAACATTGTAATATATAGTTACAAGTTATGAAAAACTGTTCAACTGTAATTTTAGCCGCATAATCACTCTAAAATTGAGTAGAATACGTCGATCCGATCATCGAGACATACGCTTGGGCGCACCATTGTTACGAAGCTAGGGCGTGGAAATCGACCATCAGGTTGTCTTAGACATACACCAATTATTAATGGAAAACCTAAACTACGGATTTAACAAAGGTTCACTGAATGTGACTTTTCGATGAATATCGTGTTTCGAAGTAACCAGAAAATAAGCGAAACGTAATTTCCAAAATGGTTGTAAACCCATTTATGCAGCATTACAAAACCCGTGATGACAGCATTTGACATATTCAAACAGTTGTTTTGAATAATTGTACTAAAGCTGGCACTTCCGGTGCCTAGCTTTTGCCCATTCGCAAAATACTTTGTCAAATCCAGCGATCGCCGCAACTGGCTTGAATTTGTAAATATGCACCTAAAGAGTCCAAATGTACCAATTACCTGTAAAATGTCTGGCAAGATAGCACAAACATCCATGAAAATGAATATTTGAGGGTTTGTTACTCGCTATTTCGTTCGTTCATTTTCAAGAGTTCGCCGAATCGTCGATAGCAAATAGAGTCGTAAAAACTTCATAAATGAATTTACATTATGTGCTGTTTAATTTGGTACATAATTGTTAAAAATCGACCAAATAATTTTGAAGTTACAGATATTTGAACAACCGGACACTTCTTTTGCTGTCGAGTATACCTACATCAGTACGTAATTCTATTAAAACCAAAGTTGCCTTGAACATTTATGGGTGTAAAATATAATTAACACTCCGTTTTTAAAGACAATTATAATGCGTATGATATCAGAACAACACCAGTAAAAACAACGATTGCACACATGTCTAGTATAAACTATATACATCTTCTGTCAAAAACTTCATATAAATGATTAACATAACACCCAAGATTTTCAAGCCTGTTCGGGTTAGGACAAATTTTTACACTTTATGTTTATAATTCTTACATAAGAAGCTATGTTGCCCTCTTTGCCCTTACCAAGTCAGTCTCATATAATATAATTATTGTGAGTTAAAAATCATAATTTTCTTGAACGAATTACAACAAGTTATATAATATTATGCTATCGATATTAAACAAGATTTTTTATTAAATTATATATATAAAGAAATAGTTGTTATTGGGAAGCATTCGTACAGCAATGATTTCCAATCATTTATTTTAAATTATTTGATCATTATGTCCTTATGCACATTTTAAACATCATTCTTTGAAAATAAAATTCTCAATTATCATGTATGTTATGTTTTTTTTGATAATTATAATTTCTACTCATTCATTTTATATATGTTAAATGAATGCCATATTATGGTATGGTGTATTATATACAGGTTGTTTAATCTAAATTATAAGATAATTGCGTTTCAATAATTCGCCATATTTGTTATTTTTTCTTGTTCATGTAACATCAATATATATATATTTTGTTAAAGTAATTGTTGTTAAATTGTTGTTGATTTATACGGATACTCTGCTTAGATAGGGTGAGATCATTTTGAATGACATCGAGCATAGGCTAACTTTGTTCAATCTTTCTCACGAATACACATACACATAGCCTCACAATACATATAGTTACTCAAAACACCTACAATTGTGCACGAAATGTAAATTGTATGCTCATTATGTTCCTGGTATGTTGGCGATGGTTATTTAGATGGATATGAATCTCTTAATAAAGTTAAGGGAACATATTCAGATCTATAATATCCTTGTAATACTTCATCAGAAAAAATATTTACCGAATGTTTACCCTTATTAAAGTTATTCAATGTTGATCAATGCATTAGTTTTGAGTTTAGATTTTGATTAAGTTGTATGCACAGATTCACTGAAAGATATAACATTACACTCTTTTATAAATAATTAAAACTTAATAATAATAATTTTTATTCATATTTTTACTTGCCTTAGCTGCGACCATGAAAATACATATCATCGCATACATTTTTTACTCAAATTTCCTAACGAAAATGTAATAGAGGTGGGCTAAACAGCATTATACAAACTGATAAACGGTAAAAATACAACTTACATATATTGATCTATATGATCCATGCCTACATCTACTGCGCCACAAAACCGTGCATCAGCCATGATTTGTGCGATATTTATAATGACTAGGTACAACATATATCTTCAACTTTACCTGATTTCCAAAGATTTTCGACTAACATAAGCAGAGTTAGCTTCACAAGATATTTTCTCCATTGCATGAAATAACTGATATGTCAAATAAAAGTATCCTTAAAATGAAGCCTAATTTCAGTCAATATATGGTCTTGTCTTAATGCGCGTACGCTTATCTCCTAAGTATGCTGAATTAATTTGACGCTATTGTAATGAAACCAATTCATTTGGTTGGCATCATTGATTGAAGTAATCAAAGACAAAACGTTATCGTATTTCTCACACAATAGATGCATACATGATACGTTCACTTTTTTGGATTGTTGCATTATATGATATTACACTATCGATTGGAATGCAATAGGATACTTGCATGCCATGTCTATTAGATTACACGGACATATGGTTCTCAAAAATGAAACGAAAGTAAAATACGAGTGTTTCAAGTCTCACTTCTTTGTATCATGATTTGCACGAAGGATCAATAGTCAAGTGGGCTAAATCTAGGTTGAAAACAATTGGTGCACAAAATGTATTCGAAGTTAGGAGGGCAAAACATTATAATAGCTTTAAAAACAAAGTCATCCGATCATATTCGCACATTATGATAAATATAATTAATATATGTGATCAATTGCGAGTGAAAAAAAGATTATAACAACAAAAATATAGGGTACCCTGTGCACTCTTGAATTACGTAAAAGAGTAAGCACTTGGCTGCACTTATTATTATGATATAGCAAACTACTCAATTGTTTAATGTGAAATTCAATCATGCTTATTGATTCTTAACATTTAAAATAAACACTTTGTAATGATATTATTTTAATATTTTTGGAGAAAAGACCTATAGGATATATCAGTTAATGATAATAGAACGTTCGAGTGCTCCTGTGTTTGATTTTATACCAGACTGTCTAGGTACACAAGACAACGAATGTAACAAACAATATTTAAGGTTCAATCATCTGTTATTAAAATCAAACTGAAACATAAGGTTCAATTCAACACTCTTGGTGTCGAGTATTTCATGATGATAGCAATGACCTAGCATTAACATGAATAGCATGTTAATCACACCAACGATCCTATTTATGCTTTCAAAACGTATTGTTTCTTCACGTCATTGCGTGATAGACAACTAACCTTAATTTGCAGCTAAAACAAACCAACTGAAGCAAATAAGTGCCATAATTGTACAAACATGCGTTTCCTATAACATTTTGAATACCTGTGTTGAATATTAAACGACTGTAATGGATTATGAATGTGTATTCGTGTGTCTATTCATACAATGGTAGCAATGAACAGATCCTAAATCAATACAATATATCCAACTTATGTCAGTTGAATATCGTATCAATAGAGTGATTATATATATTATATTTATCGATTAATTGATATATAATCGTATGACCATTTTGATTAAGTTTATAACACGCTTAATGCACTCCCCAACTACGCATTGATTCTAAAATACATCAACTCGAAATTTAACACGTTATGTTTTTATAAGGTTCAAGTCAATATTTACATAAAACTTGTTTTTGTCTAGGTAAAAATATACTCATTTTTTATTGTGATGCTAATAAAACTATTCACATAATTAATTAAGAAGTATATATAGACTTTAATTTCAATAAAATTGCAGTTTAATTAAAAGACTACCATGGAAGAACAATTGAATTTAAATAATTTTTGCAATTGATGATAAATAAATCAAATTTCATTGTTCATAGTCCCATAGGGTTTTGCAACAATTAACTTTGCAAATGATATTGGAATTAAATTGGTTTTCCTAAACACAATGATACGGACTTGATCGACAACTTTTTGTCCCCATTCAACAACAATACTAACATGCAAACCTATGTTATTAGGCACAATATGGTGCGTGCTAATTGACAAATAATGTATAGTTATCCCAGTTGAAAACTTAAATTCGTCCGTTATATCGAAGCAATCCAACACGGTTTGTGAATGTGATCAATAGGTATATTATATTAAACACCTTCATGATATTACATAATACGAATATCAATCATCATGCAAAGCTATCTATGATTTCTGTCTGGGATTTATCGAAATACCTATAGAGTGCATGTCGCGATCTTTATTTAGAATAAATACTAATTGCTTTTCATAATTTTATCAAAAAACAATAGTTGAATGACTATCAAGTTAAATATATTATGTCGTTTTGACCTAGACTGGTTGCCAAATTAAGGAACTATTTATCTACCGTACACCAACACTGTGATTTGATACCCTACTTATTGTCTTTGCTCAACAATGATACCATCACGCAAACATATGCTATTGAGAGCAATGTCCTACATACTAATAGGCATATAATAGCTAGTTATCAAAATTGAAAATTGAAACTTATCAGTGCAATTATCTCTAAGTGGTCTAAAACGATCTGATGTGTTGAATCTGATGAATTGAAATGATATCTTGCAAATTCTCATGATATTATATTATATTATATTGCAATCGTGACAAAATATTTACCATGGCTTTGTATTTGATTTAGCATGAGGCCTATTTTTGATTTATGTCAAATGAATTCTAAGAAGAGATTTCGAGTGTATCCCGTGATCTTTATTTGAAATAAATATTAACTGTAGTTTCTTATAATTTAATAAATATCTATAAGCGAATATCAATAAAACATATTATGTTTTTTAAAATAAAATTACATTTGAAACTTTAAATTATACACTACGATTTTCAAATGATTCGATTAAGTAACACAAATGAAATATAAACTTGAGTATAAACTGCTTTAATATGGATGAATGGTTACAAAACCTCAATAACTCACAAATCAAGTTTATCCCCTAACTAACGTCATGTGGTGCAACGTGATATGAGTTATGACTCTCATAGACCGTAAATAAAGAGTCCTGGATAAAACAGTTCAACGTCAATAAAAAGCCGGATTTCAGTTTAATATATCACTTATCGCCTTCCACAAGGAGTGAGTAAACACCGTTTGCATAGTAAGTTATTAATATTATTTATTTAAACAAATGTTTCAAAGAAAAAAGCTATATCCACAATTTATTATAAATAAAATAGTTTTAAACATTAAATACACTTTTTGTAGGTTGCGCTCTTAAAGCTGAGCTGCAATGCTTTCCAATTAATATTATTGAACATATAGATTTCTATTATATAAATTGTTTTAAAACTTCGTCTAGCATTTTCATGGCCAGAAATATAATCATTATTTTTATAGATTTAAACACATGTTTATTAAGTTGTATTATCCTGAATAAACTGTAATATGCTGTTTTAGGGTTCCAAATTTCATATTAGATTTGTACAAATTGTAGAAATGTATTGTGTTTAAAAACTCAGTCGATAATATAAGGTATATGTGCCATCTGGTAGATGCTTGTTCAGTATTAAAACAACACAGAGGAAAAATGACATGAAATTACTTATACCAGATACAAGTAAAAAAATTCGATTGAAGAATGATCAAAACCACCATAGTTACATGTTTAATTAGTAATTTACGTATTTTGGTAAAAATATTTGAATTAATCTTTCAAATTAAAAGTTCAAAGGCATGTTATTAACCCACATAGGTCCGTTGCTATACACTATAATGACAAACAATGACTTCACCCCGCCTTTTAAATTTGCTTATGATATTAGGTTATATTTTGCTTGACCAATGTCGGCGACTCGTCCCAGTGTATAAGTTATACTGGTAAAATAACATACCGGTTGATTATAAGCTATTGAAATGAATTATCGCATTATTAAAAAGTGGAAAGATGAGGCGAATTAAAAAAAAACACTATTTGACGTGTAACAGTTTATATGAAAATCAAGTAATGAGCAGTTATTAAATGAAGCAGCAGTGCTTATGGCATTTGATACAAATTATTAGTTTAATAAAAATACAATCACCATGCTATTGAATTTAAGACTATATGAAGACAATTAGTCTAATGTCGTAAGCACCTTATTGCTGCCCTTTGGTATTCGAGCCTTTTTACATGTTCATATATCAGAATATTGTTTCACCAAAGATGTGTTGCATTTGCATGTAACAGTATATATGTGCGAACAAAATATTATGGACTAAAATTGAATGATGATTGAAATATAAATATAATGTATCAAGTGACGATGCAGAATAACTTTATTGATAAATAGTTATCTATTCCATTTTTACCGGTTGAGATAACACCCAATGAAACAATTCATCCCTAAAAAATAATATTATCGTAATATGCAAATAAATTCAAACCAGTTTTATTTTTGTTTTACATGCAATTGTTGCCGGGTGAAATCATGATAAATTCAACCATATGACATCGTTCATGCTGCATATACCTTTAGTGTATATACCATTATTAAATAGTCTCTGTTGTGGAAAAAGAATCCATTTCCAATATTTATACCCTTGTTTCCTTAATTTCAGTGATCGAAAGAATATATCTGTAGGATGACATAATGCGTCAATTTCATTATATCAAATAAAGGAATATCAGCTAGATTTACATTGTTGTTAACATTGTTTTAAAATATAGTTTAAGAGTTAGATTATTGCGATTCCCAGCATTTGCACCATTTTGAAATTAATGAAACCTCATGCCTATATTAATAAATAAAATATGGAATAATACATAATTACTATATGCGAACGCAAATGAATAAAATATGAGTGAATGCTTAGTAGCGGGAGGTTTAACCCTTATGTACTGAACAAAACGATTCCTATATAATACTTGTCCCCTACACACATATTTTTTAGAAAACAACTCCGTCATATATTATTTCATAATTCACGTCCTTGACATCAATGCCCGTCCATAAATCTAATTATTTATATATCTCTTATCGTACAATATGCATACCACATCCTTCAACAATACCACACTATAATACTGACCTTTTATATATCAACATATATCAATTTTAAAATAGGGTTATAAATCTATCATGGTACTCATATGATATGCACGATGACTATTTCACAGTGTTTCGTCAAATTTCATTTTATATTATATAAACAGTTTTTGACTTAGTGCCTAACAATGGCAATAGTTCACAAATATTTATGAAATCAAAATATGGCATATCTATATTTCTTTCCACGCAATTTTAAATTATACAATCATGTGATGCTAGAAGGAGTGCAAATGTTCGGTAACAGGAATTTACCAAAAGAAATTTTAGAATATTATGTAAGCTCTTTAATTTGAAGCAACACCTTAATATTCGGAAAACATATATATATAGCTAACATAAAAACCTACGATTTCTAATACTTAAATTATTTGCACTATTTTTTTATCAGCGAAAATTCGAAGTAAAACCTCATATATTGCAAACACAGTTTTGCAAATT
Source organism: Hydroides elegans (assembly GCA_001703475.1). Taxonomy (NCBI): domain Eukaryota; kingdom Metazoa; phylum Annelida; class Polychaeta; order Sabellida; family Serpulidae; genus Hydroides; species Hydroides elegans. The sequence continues at coordinate 38,221 of LQRL01055945.1, forward strand.
ATATGAAACATAGTCTTTTCAATATAAGTTATTCTCGAAGGTTAGATAAATATGTTTGCCCTATTTCACGACAAGACAAAAATGTGATGTCAACCATTTCCAATTAATCTATTTTGATATTTTCGTCTGAAGAAGAACATACCAGACTGTCTAGGTCATTAGCAACTAATGTCACAAAAAACTTTAAAGGTACATTCACCTTAAGATTTGAAACATAAAGACTAATTTGACACAATTTAGGTCAGAAAGATCTTTCTTTTGTTACAAATAACCGCGAAAATGATCTGATTGTATAAAGTATCAATTATAGCTCAAGTTCAAATATCGCGTTTTGATATACTGACATGTTATAGACAAGTGATTTTGTTTGCATGTTAACTATATTTATCTTTACTTTACTAACATAAAACTAGTATAAATATTCAATTATATTGGTTCAGGTAAATATTCCAGATAACTTCAAAATTGAAAATACGTTTTCTTCTCAATTTGGCTTGATCTGATTTAAATATATTTCTCTGTCTTTCAATTAAAACATCGACATATGAAACTGAATCAAAACAATCAGCTGAAGCCAATAATTGCAACAGCGTTATTATATAACAATAACCAGGATTAAACGATATTAAATATTAAATACAAAGGTTAAACTTTTATATAAGCTAGAAATAAGTAACAAATGTAATTAAATCGAACCATGAAACTGTGAAAAAAAAACTTTATGGGCAATCTGAGACATGTTTCTCATTTCGACCCAAGAACAGTACAGACATGCAAACACATAGAATTGAGACATAATTAGCAATATGCTAATCGGTATATCATATTAAATGAATACCAAAGATAACTGAAGCAGCTTTCTAGAGATGATTTAAGCCTACATGATGTAAAACGATACTACATTCAATAAAAGTATACCATAATTACATTTACGCTTCATATAGAAACTTGATTTACAGTTGTTCTTAACATCATCATGCGTCGAAACAATTTGATTAAATAACAAGTTTCTATTCAAAAGATTAGAGGAAATAGCAGAGTATCAATATGAATAATAAGTAGTGATACCATGTTGTGACAAGTTGTCATAAAATGTTGTGATTTGATTTTGAATCTATAATTATCTAATGTTTTTATATATTTATATTGATCTATTTTTTCCTTTCAGACTCTATTTCAAATTTTAATAATTCATTCATCTTTAAACTTTTATTAGAATAATCATAAACCTGCAGACAGCTAGACAACTGCATCAATATATGTAATTAATCACATATTTCTCTCTGAATAACAAGATTAACACATTGGATGTTGTATTACCTATATAATTTTATATCATTAAGTCATATTTTGTTTTATTAAATTCGATTCGAGAAAATCATTGTATATTGAAAATAATATGTACGATTTATCTTTGAAACTCATGAAATTATATTAAAAATCCTATTATTTGTTTTTATTTTGCGAATTAAATTACTAAAAATCGTTTTTTTTTTAATTTATTTCATCGTTTTGCGATATGCTGCTCTTTACTAAAATTCATGTTAAAATCTCAACCATATCTGCGTCATCAGAGACATATTCAACGCTTGAATCTATTTTGAGTCAATTCAAATTTCTACAGGGACTTATAACTTGTTAATACATTATATCCCATTTTTACATTCTATTTCAATATTGTAGTGTGAAAAAAGGTAACATATTTAATCATATGTTTGTAAAAGTTAAAACGATCTGTATGTATGTAATATCTTTTTATATAACGTTTCAGCTGAGTTCAAGATGGATAGGTATACATGCTTCATAGGTATTGCACTCGGACTGATTGCTGTGTGTTCAGCCCAATCAACGCAAGGTATGGCAAACCAAATACAAATCTATATTTCATGTTGTAAGAAAACAATCAAAACGGATATCCCATCTAAAATAGTTTGCTAAAACATATTATTAGTTCATGTAAATATAGAGAAAGATACACATACGATAACACTGGCAGCAAATCTTAATTTTAGGTAACTTCAAGCTTTGAAAGATTAATATATTTTCAAAAGGTAAAGTAAACCAAAATCAAACGGCAAACAGCTAAATCCATAAAATGCTTTGTATTCGTTTACAGTTGGTTATAAGGACGTAAAACGATGCATATGTTTATTTGTACACCATAATGATATAATTTAATTTCAATATATATGTCATTGATACAACATTAATGACCCTCTGATTAACATCATCACAATTATCATATTTCGTTTCACGTTAATGGCAGATTGTAAACTCGATGTTGCCCTTGCCATCGACATGTCAGGAAGTATTGCAAGAGATAATGACGCACCTAGACAAAACTGGAGGGATGTGCAGAGTTTTCTTGTCCGTTTGGTGGAGAGTTTCAGGATCAGTCCAGAGTATGTTAAGGTCGGCGCTGTTACATTTAATAATGAGTAAGTTCTTTTGTTATAACCATAATGCATTTATTTTTTATGTGGCAATTTTCAAGACTGTTTAACATTATTTTACCTTTTCAAAACAGTATATCTAAACTAAATGACAAAAATTATGTACCATCAAAAGTAAACATGTTATATAAAAACAAGTAGTGGATGGATTTTTTTTTCAAATTGTCACTCATAATGGACTTTTATGTCTTTAATGCTCTCTCAAAGTTGCATGTGTTTGTAAAAGTAAACTTTGTCATAATTAGACATTATATCACACACTTCTATAGTTTTCGATTTCCAGTTTCTAAACTTTTACTAACTCATGGTTGTTTGTGGCTTGTATGGGTACCCCATACGTCTATCATGATCAGTGATATCATTATATCATGATCAGTCTGGTGATCTGATACTGAGGGATTCGAACCATGCATGGGGTTATGACATCGCTCTCCCGGTCTGCGGTAGATTATTTGTCGTGCGTTAATTTGGTACAATAGAATTTGAAAGCCATCACTAAACACGTAATGGTTTCAGTTTCTATTGTACCAGGTTTTCGCGCAAACCTCGTTTAACCGATTTGGCTCTTATCCTTGGATAATGCCGACCCCTCTAACCTTGGTCGCCATCGTTTTTCTTCTTGACTTGATATTTCCCTTTGTATTGCTATTCAGCGATATGATTTTCACCGCCATAGACAAAGTGTATATGACCAAGGGCCCAGAATAGTATGCATTATATATGATCGAGTATTGAAACTTTGATTCAGAGTGTTGACATATCAGTAAACAGTAGGGTTGGTAAAAACTGTTTAATAGTCTTGCTTAATTTCAGAATTATCGAGCTTAAATAAATGGATATATAATAGAAAAACTAAAAATAAAAAAAAACGAATAAATGGTATATATTTGTTTTCCTTAAATACATTTGGAAAGGTTGTGCATATCATTTCTTAGAAACCTTAATCTTCTAATAAAAAATAAATATTTAATTATTTTCTGTATCATTTGGATAATCTTTGTCACGCAGATGAAGAAAGAAAAATTGGAATAGTTTCACAGTTTTAAAACTGATATATTTAAGATATAAAAGATATTGAGTATTCTGTTGTAGAACCCCTATTATTAATCAATAAGTTGACAATTGATTGCAAAGGGTGATTTCAAGACATAACAATTATATATGGCCTACAATTGTCTTTAAAAACAAACTGTCTAATAAGTTAATTTAATGTGAATGCATATAAAAATGTGTTTTCAAATTAATGTTTTTGCGGTGGAAAATAAACTGAGCTATTAGGATAATTAAGAATTTCAACAAGCAAGAGTTATTAATATAATATAATTAGAATATATAGAGTTATGAGAGAAAACACCGTCTTAAAAAGTTGGGAAATGCTTCAACCACATTTCTATGTTATTTTACAGAGCAGTGGTAGAATTTAATCTGAATGATTACACAATGAGCAGTGATGTGACAAGCGATCTAATGGCCATTAGATATCCATTTGACGATGGTGGTAAATATAAGTGTATTGATGAATACAGCAACGCATCATTAGATCATATTTTTGTAACATTGCAAATAATTATGTTTTTATATCAAAATCAATACTGTTCAATAGAGATTAAGAGGTCCCAAACATGATATGACCGATTAATGCATATATCTGAGTTTGTATTGTATTGCGTTATTCAGTTTGAACTATTCTATTGCATGCTGAAGATATCTTTGCTAAAATACCGATTTAGCCTATATAAAGTCATATATCCGACGTTTTATTAGTCTGGATAACCAACTTATGTTCACTGTGGTTAATAAAAGGGCAACATTTAAACTATAAAAAAATAATGAACTTATTCATAATAATTGATGGGTTTTGAATATTTTAATGAAAAGGAAAAACAAATACGTGGGATGCGATGGACAGAATCCGAGACACTATTTTCGAAAGGCGAAACGGGGAGCGCGACGGGGTGCAAAACGTTGTGTTTTTGATCACTGACGGAGAACCAAACATGGATGGAGCATCCGGGTACAATGAAGCAACCTTTGTAGAAAAAGTAAGATTCCGATCTTCCTCTTTTAATTGTGTGTGTTGGTGGAGAAAGGGGGACGTTTAAATTTGCAACTGCAAATGCAATCAATTATTCTGTGTCTATCTTGATAATTTGATCGTTTTAAATATATTATTGTGTACTATTACATATAGCAAAAAAATTATTCCACCACCATCACCACCTGCCACTTGTTTTTTAATGGTTTATATGTTGTTATATGTGTTCTATATTGCGGCCTTTTTCCGCCTTACTTTGTTATTTCATGGTTTAAAAGTTTGGTTCAAATATCATTCTCAATAAACGAATTATATTGCTAAGCAACGCTTGGTCGAGAAGGCACTATTTTGTTTTATTTTGTATTCATATATCAAGTACACAACCAGCAAATCAAACAAAAAAGTAAGTTTTCTTGTCATTCATAGCCGACAAAGACAAGCGAAGTAACATACATATTATGTAATGATTCCATTTATGAAAACATTTTGAATGAAAATAATTTCGGGACTTTAACATGCGTTTCTGAATACATAAAAAATTAATTTAATTTCTATAAATATTAATAAATATTTTTACTGTTAAATTATATCTAATGCAAAAGTACCACTGCTTAGCTAAAGTACGTATCAATGTGACCAGAACTGTTTTCATGATTATAATTTTCTAGAATTTAGCCTTTAGAAATGCATCGGAACGAAGCATAGCAATCACTATAAGATGAAGGTCAGATAATGTTCACTTATGTTCCACGTAACCGAAAACAACTTAACATTTATTTACACATATATCGGACTAAGGATTATGTGTTTTAACTAAACTTTAAACAATGGCCCATATAGCGTTCCTCTCGTATTTACAGGTAGCCCTACTGCGACGAGAGGACAACCCCCGTATCATAGGAGTCGGCGTCGGTTCGAAGGTTCGGCAGCGATTCATGGAAAGATTCACTGATGAGTACAATCCTGTCACCGATTTTAGTGGACTTGACGACATCGTACAAGAAATTGTTGACCAGGTAGGTCAACTTATTGGAACCATGTACCTCGAATGTGTGAAATGAATTTAAGACTATTGCTAAAGTGTGTGTGTGCAAGTCCACTTATCAAAGTACCGCAAAATATGTATTTTAAGATTTATTTTCAAGAATTTATGTTAAACCCAAATGATATAATAATAAAAATGTATTGATGAATACGCATACATAACTTTAATTTTATAATATTGTAGTTTTTTTAATTATGAGATTATGAGATGCCATTTTTCCAATAACAATATACATAATTACATTGTTAACAGGCTTGTCGACAAATAATCATTGATACTGATGGTTGTCCTGATCATAGAGGTAAATGAAAATCCTATTCCTCATTAAATTACACAGCTTATTATTAAATTAACTTAGAGAATATTTGATATTTTTCTAAATGGTTTAATCTGCGCGTTGCTGTTATTTGAATTAATGGAAAGAATAATAAATGTTACGTATGATGATATCATTAATCATATGTACTGTTGTCTATTCAAAAAGAGGACATGCATATGTTTTCGGCCGTCTACAAGCACTCGGACATGGAAGGGCGTATGCTTCTGAGACTCGACATGACGATTCCCTTTGAAGAAGTGCTTATCGTCCAAGGTGGTTCCTACAGCAGTTCAACATCGACATTTCGCTGCCCTTGCGACGGTTTGTAATATACGTTTTATATAATTATTTATAATAGGAATATAGTTTGTTAGCCAAGGGTAGTAAGATGCGCCTAATTCGAAGAGGAACGAAATCATTATTCATGACGTTACGTTTCGATAGTGTGTTATTTAAAGAGTTAATAAAGAGAGTATTGATTACACTATAATATATATTTTACACGCGCACGAATATTTAAAACGATTTGTTTGATTGCCATGTATCTACTGATTCACGATGCCGATGGGGGATGTGACCGGGGTTTGGGTGGTTATAATACGGAGCGATAAAATGGTGTCTCCAAAGTCCAATTAAAATTCAATTAAATTTGTGTGTGATCGACAGGTCTGTATCACTTCATGGTGTCGATGAGTGATGTGCCTTGAATCGGAGTGGTCATAACAAGAGATGGTCATATTGTGTCTTCAAAGCCCAATTAAAATGCAATTAAGATTATATGTAATTGACAGGTCTCTATCGTTTAATGGTGTCGATGAGCGATGTAACCGGAATCGAAGCGGTCACAATACGAGAATGTTTTATGGCGTCTTCAAAGTCCAATTAAAATTCAAATTCACTTTTTTTTTGTGATTGACAGGTCTCTATCATTTCATGGTGTCGATGAATGATGTGCGCGGTATCGGAGTGGTTATAATCCGGAACCATAAATTGGTGTATCCAAAGTGCAAATAAAATTCAATGAAGATTACGTGTGATTGACAGGGCTCTATCATATCACGGTGGCGATGAGTGATGTGACAGGAATAGGTGTGGTCATAATACGGAGCAATAAAATGGTGTCTCCGAATTCCAATTCAAATTCAATTAAGATTCCGTTTGATTGACAGGTCTGTACCACTTCATAGTGTCGATGAGTGATGTGACGGGAATCGGAGTGGTCATCATGAGGGACGATGAAGTCGTGTCACCGATGGGCTACGTGAGTGGCAACGGACATATTTCTACAAGCACCATCACATCATGCAGGGAAGGCCAGGAAGTCTACGTCAAGGTAAAACTGTTGATAATTTCTTGATAATGCACTCGGTAGCAATTATTGAATTTGATTACTTATAGTCTATGCCAAGGTGACATTATTCATGTTTGATCACAATTTATGTTCTGTGATAGGTTAATATCTATCAAGCGTTAATACTATTACGAAAATGTGCGGATGTGATTTTATACACATTTTACGGTTAAGTTGCTTTGCTCCGTATTATAATTCAACAATTGCAATATATATAGCATAAACAACTCAAATAAGATGAAAGATTTAATTAGGTTTTGCAGAAGTGACTCTTTATCTAAAGTGCCCATATATACAACCGTATGTTGACAATGCCTGGAAATTTGGGGCATTGTTGACATTCGCTGAGTGAACCAGCGATTGTTGACATTGACTAAACATTTTAGCGAATGTCAACATACGCGGTTTTCACAGATTGACTACAACATATACATTGGCATTGAATTTTCTAAAGAATCATAGGTATAAACTCATATGCATTGTTGCAGCTGGTAATGAACCAACTGACACAGAATTATCTCCGCTGCAACTTCAATGACGACATGGTCCTCGGAGGCTTTTCGGGCTACATCATCAACACAATGAGACCACAGTAAATGTTATTTCACCATCGTTTATTATCAAGGCTGTGTCGTTTCTAATGATTCCATGTATGAAAACATTTTGAAATGAAAATAATTTCGGGATTTTTACGTTTAAAGGAAAGTCTTTATCCAATTATCAACCTTTTTCTTTCACAAATGGAATTTTGGTTTCAAAATTAGTAATATTTAGTACGATGGTGATTTATCTTTATCATATGACGATGTCTAATCTTAGATATCTGACGAGTTATTTTTGGTTTAGTGAGGGCTGTATAACTAGAAACCATAAACTATAATTTAGTGCTTTGTATTGATCATGCATAACTGTTTGTGTACTTAATGCACTTATTTACTAGTAAATAACATGCATATACTTTCGAATTTGAATACGAAACGCAAACAGTATAATTGCTGTTGCTTGGAACTAATATATCCCGACAAGGTTATAAGACACATGATTGATATTAGTTTTGCTTTTTGATTTAGTAGGTGATAAGTCAAGGTGTTTTCATAAGCGTTAACATGACATTGAATGTACATGTAATATCAAGATGCTCAGGCGACGGTAGCTAGCATAGTTTAATCCGAGTAGATGATATATAGCTTGAGCAAGGGTATAGTGACCTGGTTATATATGTTTTTTTTAATACAATTTTGTTTCGGAAATGTACATTGATAATCATAAGTAATAACAAAAAAGTTTGAATATTACTTTGGTTGTTGAATAAGTGATCTATGTACTTGTATAAGCTTGTGTATAACTGTGCAATAATAAAGTTTTTGGTAGATAGCTCAATATTACTTCATTACAATAAATTGATTGGATAAGTGAATGTTTGAAATGAAGTGGTTATGTACAATACAGTTATTGTCGAGTGCAAGTATCGCTGTTAGCCCAAAGTTGCACTGGGGCATTGTTTGATTTTTGGTGTTTCTCTTTTGTGGTGCATGTTTCCCAGTTTTCTTAATGTGTTTAATCTTATTTTATTCGCTTATGTTTAAATTTGCATATATAGATCATATAAATGAACAAGATATAACCAATTATAAAAAAATGTATTGTATTTGTTCAAAAATACACAATAATAGCATTTGACCTTTTGAATATTATATCTTTACATATATATTAACATTTTTTTCTAAGACATGTTACGCAGAGTATAACTTCACAGTTGTTATTGTTCAAAATGATGGTGTAACTAAAATAGAAAATAATTCATCACAACTACTATCATTGCTGATCAAATAGTTTTGTTTTGGTGAAGAAACAATAGGTTGAATAGTTAAAGATGACTTTTTGGTTTAATTTATTCAGTTTTGATTTACATGGTTAATAATAAATGGTTATGTTTTAACCTTGCATAAGATACAATTGTATATCTGTTCATGTTATAATAAATGCTTGATTTATATTGTTCTATGTTTTTATCTTGGCCATTTAGAAATTAAAATATTAGTTTGAGAAACATCATAAATTGAAAATTGATCATGATATTTGACCCTTATCATGAAATTTGACCCTTGAAATTTAAGTTTTTACCAGACTATAACAATACGAGTGTGTAAAAAATGGTATACATTACATATACAGTTTTTGTATAAATTGAAATAAAAATATGTATTCAAACGTTTACCATTTTCAGTATCCGTTGCTTTTCGTTGTAATTTTCAAACAGAAAGAAACATATAGGCGATATAAATGAATACTGGGCCACCGGCTAAAAATAGATTAACGTTCGTTTGAACACAAACCTTTAAACGAATTTGAATACAATTTAAACAATCAAATTTTTTTTTCGAAAATTAAACTAGCATTATACATTTTACTTCGGTGTCTTTAGTAGGAATAGATGCAAATAATTGTACTAAAGGAATGCTTAGGACAAAGCCATGTGATTCGATGCCATCTTCCCTGGTATCCTGAAGCAACCACCTATCGTCTACATCTGATCGATTATTTTGAAAGCTATATCAAATCGCATTGTAGAATATTCACTATATTATGTTCCATAATCAAATTTATTATTACATTAGGATCCATGGGTCCATGGGTCCCTCAATAAAATATTCCGAACTGCATAACTGTATATGCACGATTCATAGGTAGCCACTGAATCTTTGCGCTTCTTTATTTCAATTTTCCATTTGACGTTTGTATATGCCGCTAGGGCCTGGCTAAATGGAAAGCTTCGTAGAGAATTACCCCAAAATCAACCGTGTTTATCAATGCATTTCATATGGGAAACGCAAGGAATATATTGTAAAAAACCTCGTTTTTTTTCGGAAAATAAATTCTCAAAGTAGCCTCCAAGAGTTCTAATGCGGCGCGGCCCTGACGGTGTGTACGTATGAAGAATGATCAACGTCTATTTTGAAATAATATGTTCTGAATCCGTCCGGAACTTTGCATGAGAGAGACATAGTTAACTTTGTATCCTTATAAAACCAATATCCTTATAAAATGATTTTCCTGTGTTAAATCAGCAATCAATGATATGCAAATGTAAATAAGATGCAACAAAATATGCTAATCACTTGATAATATTTCAATAATATATTTAAGAAAATATATGATTATTACAAATCACAGGTGTTCACAATGTGGTCATGCTGATGCCAAAATAGTGGTTGTGTGAAAAAAAACATCTCCCACGATATGCCATGCTACGTGCTATGTTCAGCCACATTCGAAAATTCCCAGGACTTAAAGTCACCGCAAATAAAATCCACGTAAATATTACCAGCAAAATCGACGTGATATAAACATAAAAATTCTCAACAAAAACAACAGATAAAAACAAGAGTGATATTATGCTCAAAAGAGCATATGAATCTGCTATCTTTTCTTTGAAATGAAATCGAATGATATGCAAGATATAACCGTCTCATTGATTTTTGCCATGGATAGTCTATCCAATATCTCTTTCTTTACTGAATCTTTACTGAAACGATACCATTTTATGCTTGCAATTACTCTAATCAACAAAACATAAGAAGGCTTTCCAAATGCTGCATTTGCCTTTTGACGCAATAAATACGTACGTCACATAATGCGACAATGTCCCTCCTCTCAACTCTATTGCTTGCTGTATGATTGACACGTGTCGCTTTAGCCAATAGGAAATCGGCACCCAAGCGTCATAGGGACGTACAAAACACGAGGTTCCGTGA
>LQRL01055945.1:49362-62755 GCA_001703475.1 Hydroides elegans
ATCATGTTATTTGTTATATTATGGTATACTTTTTGTGTTTGTTTATAGTTTCTAAAACAAAGTTATGCGCCTCACAAATTATTTTTTAAAAACTGGACCAAAAATATAACCTGCTCCGTTTTGAAGAGCACCCCACGAGGTGTTCCTCAAAAAAGGTGTTCCTTTTAAAAATTTATCTAGTTACAAACTTTCGAAAAATGCGATCTAGCTACAAGAATTAAAGGAACAGCTTTTTCAATAATTGTCTATTTTTAGGAATCGATTTGAAAATTTTATTTTCATTTTATTCAGAAACATATAGCTAGGTGTTCTAAATGGAAATGTTCTTAAAAATTGGTATAACATATAAGTATTTCGAATTTTCAATTTCACAAAAGGTGTTCCTCTCCGGATTCTAGCTGTCTAGATGAGCGCAATGAGGCCAGCTAGCTACAAACATAGGAACACCTTTTTGTTAAATTTGTTGTTCTAAATTTGATTATTTATTGTATATTTTCATGTTACAAGTAGTTTTATACTCAAATTTACACGTTTTAAAAATTTGGTCGTGGGGTGCCCTTCCCGTTTTCGTAAACGAAAAAGATTGCAGATAAATATAATTTAGCAATTAAGAGGTGCTTGGTTTAACATGATTCCATGTATATCACATTGTTTATTGCAACTCTTCAATACAACTTAGGAAATAAGAGGTGCTTGATTTAATATGATTCCATGTCGATGAGATTATGCTGGATTTTTGCCAGTAAAATTAACAAGAATATTATTTTAAAATATTGAATATTCATGTGATGCATTATGTCGTACGTCATCGTATGAAGAAAGTTTAATTAAATTCGGAAATGCATTAAAACATTTATACATTCTGGCCCTCATATAATCCACCACTAAAACATCATTAAAATAAATATTTACAGCTGTTCAATTTAATTATTCACATTTTCTACACATCATCTGCATTTCAAATTATATCATTGGAAATTCCACATTTTTTTGCATGTCCATCTGGTCATTTATAATCCGGTTCCACGTTTCGATTTTTCATTGTTTATTTTGGATAGCAAGCGATAACTTTAATAAAGGTAAACAATAAATTTAATATGTTTGTTTCTGACTAATATTTTCAAAGTTGTGCTATGTGTGTTATGATCTACAAGAGGTTGTTGAAGAACTTCGTCATAATAACTATTTAAAACATATGTGAACATTTAAAAAGGATAGCGCGAACAAACTCCAAAAACAAAATAAAAACACCTACATACAATTTAAATTACATATTTACAGAATATAAAGGTTGAACAGGGGGAAACAACGTTATTTCGTCGTAAAATATATACCCGCGTTTGCTTAATAGAAGGGCTTATTCTGACGAATGAGAAAAAAACGCATATATCAAATCATATTATAAAACATTAATGGGAACGTGATAACAATGTTCTCTTATAGCGCGGTTTTACTTGTATAAAAATATGAATACGTTTATAAAAGATATGTGCTTTACAAATTCTTTTCAATCAAATATAAATTTATTACTGGTGTAATAGTTGATAAACATTTGATTGAGTATATTGTAAATTCATATAGAGCGTTTTGCGCTTAATAATATATGAAAGAAAAACCTATTAAATCCTTATTAATTCATATTCGTTTCGTCTATATTGCGCTTACGTGTTAATTAAAATCAAGAATGTCGTCATTCGGAAAAAAATATAAAATGTCAGTCGCATGTTCTATTACTCTGATGTAAAAAACTCTGATGTAAAATATTCTTCTTCGGTCCTACTTCATTGCGACTTTAGAACGTCGGTGTCACAATGATCGCGATGAAAAATGATATCCAGAAAACCTGTAAAAATGGTCAAATGGCAACGTTTATTTCGACTTCGCACGATCCTTTCTTATATGTAAATAAATCAATATTTTTTGTAGTGATAACCATGTTGGCGTTTGTGATCATGATGTTAGTCGGTTCTGCATTGGCCGATGGCAATTACGCAAGGATTACTCGTGAGTAGTTGACCGTCTTCTATTTATTTGAGTATTATTTCACGCTTTCGAGCTATCACGTTTTTGTTGTCAAACTTGTGTCGATAAATATATGTCAATGATCAATGTGTTTTCTTGGGAAGCCATAGGTAAGTGCTACAACAAACTCCTGATTATTTCAAGGTCCCGGTTTCGAGCACTTCTAGGGATGGTAGCTGGAGATTCGTGGCATGTGCGTTGACGGAAATGCAATGGGTTCTAATTGTGTCCTGAAAATGCACATTTGCTTATTGGTGGATAGTTTCTAATACAAAAGTGATATAATTATAAAAGGGACAGCAATGTCATAGAAGACAATAAATAGGCACAGCAGGCACAACTTAGGCCATATGTCCCTTATGGAAAACTAAAAATATACATATCGTAACAAATAGCGTTTTGACTTTTCACTCATAAGTACATTGAAAATAATAACATAAAAGAAAAACTGCGTTATAAAATGCAGGTTTTACCAGGGCCTCAATGCATTTGAACCTGAATTTGTATCTCCATTAAAAGTGAAAAGGAACATATTTATGCATTTCGATTATGAATTGGGGTTTTCAATTAATAAATGAATATAGGCCGTTATTCAGTTTTGACATTTAAATACATAGCAATTTCAAAATCAATGGCCCAGATGTAATTGTGATACAATTTAGTCCATAATGCAGGTAGTGTCTTATTTTCTCAAAACATATTTGCATTATTGATATGCCTTGTCACATGGAATGATTTCGATTAACGTAAATATTACGTTAAATTTCCATCACATAATTCGAAATAATATAATGAAGATATACAAATGTATATTAACCATTCCTTCTAAGTTCAAAGCCAACCTAGCTTTGACAATTAATTAAGCGGCCCATGTATCTTTCTTTAATTGCATATAGGCCTATATATATATATATATACTAAGCGTCAAAAGTATCTAATATTATTTTTGAAAATTTCTGGGTAAAACATGAAGCGTAACATATTTTTTAAAATTTAATAATAATTAAGTTTGGTATGTTGATAGTACATCCTGAAATTTTCAGATAAATTGAAAATCAGTTAATGCATAAAATAATCACTTGACGAACACAGGGGTCAGAATCAAAAGTCACAAAACGCCATACCACTACACAATTGATTGTAAACCACTTGTTTCTTTGATCGGTGAATGTCTCAATAATCGCAATGTAGTAATATTATTTTATTATGTGTCAAATCATATTTTAATTGCTAAATTATTACTTTTAAGTTTATCATTCTTCGTTTTCAATTAACATAATTAATCAAAAAAGGATATGAAGCACTGGATGGATAATTACGGTTATTATGTATGATCGTGATCGGGCTTTTACAAACTGGCGGATCTGCAGACGATTTTAATTAGCACATTAATCGTGCATTTTAAGATAATTAACTCATTAAGGTTTTTTAGTTACCATTTGATTTCTCATCATTCGAATATTGAGCAAGACATCCGATCGAGGAAGCGCTATATCGTTGTTCCGAACAGTAAATAACTATCAAATCTTTTAGACGGCATTAATAAATATTCGTTATTTTATTCAATTTAATTTTTATAAGAATCATTTACAAAACAAGGATTCCAACACATGCGTTAGAAAAGCCTTATATGAAAGTTTTAAAATGGTTTTGCCGTTTACCAGCTTTCGATTGCCCGATTACGCTAGATCTGCAATGGCTTTGATGATTTATACCGTTTTCTTACCACTTAGGGGTTTATTGCCAGAAAAAAAACTATTCAAAGTGAAAATAATGCTGAAACAATAATTATTTGACTTCTGAATCTTGAAAAATTAACAATATTGCTTAGGCGTCATTATCACATTTACTAATTGATAAAAGTAACAGACTTCAATAAACTATGCAGTGGTATGGCGTTTTGTGACTTTTGACTTTGACCCCAGTGTGCCTAAGGTGAGTGTTATTCACATTCAATGTTTTTCAATTTAACTGAAAATTTCAGAGAGTACTAACGATATAGCAATCTTATATTATATTGAATAAAAATAGATAGGTAGCACCTTATCTTTAGTTCAGAATTTTTCAAAAATAATATTAGATACTTTTGACGCTTAGTATATATATTTATCTTAAAATAATATACGTTTATTCAAGTAATACAATATATATTCATATACAATAATTTCGTCAGAATGCAAAGTGGACCTGGCCCTTGCCATCGACGCCTCGGGCAGTATCTATGGCGACGAAACTGGAACGGAAGAGAACTGGATCATGATCAAAGACTTCCTGCATGCCGTTGTCAATGACTTCGAAGTTGGTTACCATCAGGCTCAAGTGGCTGCGGTGCAGTTCGCGTCGCCTAATCCGCGGTATGTGGCGAAGATAAATCTTTACATCTTAATTTCATGCATATACACATCTTTTACGACACATACCTTCGGGCGGTTTTGTTGAGTAACCGGTTAGAAGTAGAAATAGAATGTAAAAAAAAATGGTTCATATATTTCGATATATTAGACCGAAGTTACACTGAAGCAAAATACGCAGCTTGTAAAGGAAAAGGGTGGTTACACTGCATATTTGCACGTCAATCTTGCTATAAAACCCAAGACCGAAAACAGCGTATGTGAAAACGCCGCTTCGTTTGCTTCAATGTAATCGCGGCCTTTAAACAAACATCAACAGGCCGCTTTCACCCTCTCTGAAAAAAAGCTCAACACGTACATTTTGCACTTTAAACTTATTTAAAGCCAGATTTGTATGAAAACCTGGTAGTTTATCCCTTCTGTTCCCTCAGAATCTTGCGCTTTTATTTTGGTTGAATGAAGCGCCTACAGATAAATGGACAAAAAAGGGCATGTGATATATTCGTATCTGCATCTTAATTTTAATTTGACACACGAGCACGCTATTCTCTTTTACTTATTTGAATTCATTATCAGATGTGTGCCAATGTATACTCAAGCTTTAAAATATATAACTTATATCAAAAATGAAATTATTCGTCATATATTTGTAGTTGAAATAGTTATTACTTAAATTGCCCATTATTGGTTTATCTTTATCCACACTTAGCCAGCGGTGGAAATCGAACTTTAATATTTCAAATAAACTAATATTTCATTGCTAGAGATATGATACAGGAGTTCCATCAGCTCCACTTAATTCGTATGAGACAAAGGAACATTCAAGCCAACCAGTACAATAAATATGTATTGCATACATGATTCATAATCATACATATTTTAATTTATTCAAAGCATTTGCTTAATTACAGAGACACTCGTGTTTTATGGCATTTGGACACATTCACCGATAAGGAATCTCTGCTTTACGAAATCAAGGGCCTGCAACATCCAAATGGAGGTAACGCGAATAGTTTATAGTAAGCTTTCCTAATTGGATGTATTTTCATTTAATATACATGTACTTAAATTGTGATGTGAAAAAAAATATTAAAAATTAATCTTTTATAACACTTCATAACCAGGCTTGTCACCACCTGAAAATATCAAAGGTGGTAATGGTCGGATGTTATTGCCCCGCAGAATACCTCAATAATTTTAAAAAAAACCTGGCTATCAATCCGGATCCTTTCAATACTATTCATCGCCCCATACAAATACCCTTTATTCATCTAAGTCACACGTTTCCGCCACATAATAAGTACATCCAAACAATAATAATGTTAAACAGTTACAACAAAACCCATCATAATGCTTAGAATTCTGGCCCATGATGCAAAGTTTTCTCTATTCACCAATACGTTTTAATATCTACTTAACCTATATATGTCAGGCAAAACCGGTTCAGAGGGCGCCCTTCATTTGATCGCTCATAACCATTTCTAAATGATTCGACCATCACATAGTCTATAATAATAGAATATTAAATTTGCGATATATTTATTAATTATATTCGTTGTGTCATTTCAGGCAAAACCGACACAGAGGGCGCCCTTCGCCTTCTCGCCTACGACATTTTCTCACCGGACGTCCCGGGACGTGACCGACCCGACGCCATTAACGTTGTGTTCATTGTAACGGACGGCATGCCAAATCCATACAATGAGTATACCTTCCTCGATGTTGTAAGTAAAATTAAAATGGCATATTGACATATATACCCTACTTATCGGCCATCGTAATTGTTTATATGTAAACCATGGAATAAAATATGACAACATTGGTTTTTAAAGCGCCAACATATTAAGCTTTCAGAAAATGTTTAGTTT
Source organism: Hydroides elegans (assembly GCA_001703475.1). NCBI lineage: Eukaryota > Metazoa > Annelida > Polychaeta > Sabellida > Serpulidae > Hydroides > Hydroides elegans. The sequence goes on from LQRL01055945.1 coordinate 55,604, forward strand.
GAAGATTTAACAAGCAATGCACACGAAACCCTATTTCGTGACATAAGAGACCGGACTAAAGTTATTAAAATATATAGTTATAGAAATCATACTTTAACGTATTGTAGGCCATAGCAGAATATGCAAATTAGTTAAGATGTTAACTATAAAATGCAAGCTAATTACACTTTGGGCCACAACAGCAGCAACAGTTCATGTTAATTAAGATAAACTGAATGATGCAATAAAAGAACACATATGGTTATGGTTATAGAATATACATAAACATTACAAAAGTGTATTTTACCGATCTACGGATCAATCTAATTTGATCATATATAATTTAGTTGAACAAGGTCACTGACAAGGTCGAATCCATAGATATCGCTAATTCACGAATTGTTTAATAGTTTACCTCTTTTGTGTGGCACGAGCAACGATTAAAATGAAATTAAATTTATAAAATATTATTTATTTCGAGTATGATTATACTAAATCATATTTGGAAAGTTGTTTTTTTTCTTACCCCGCAGCCCACAAGAGGATGGACAAGACCGTTATAGATGTGGTCTATTCCAAAATTGTTTTTTTTTTATATACAGTCATATATTCATATTTTTTATCAATATATGTTTGATTTCATCATATAGCTGAACAAGGTCAAGGACAAAGCGGTGGTCATCGGCGTTGCGGTGGGAGACGCAGTGGACCATGACATCATGTCCTTGATCGATGAGCACTACATCAAGGTCAATGACTTCTACTCGCTCGAGAAGATCGTGGCCGATGTCGCAGACAGGGTGAGTTTTTAGAATCAGGAGCAATAAGTGAGGCTTGAATTTCTTTTTTTAATGCAATAAAATGTTAAGCAAAAGCAACTTAGCGCTTGTTGGATCAATTTGTTATTCGTTTAAATTGGTATATGTATATTCATTGTCACTAAATTATATAATTAGTACAAGTACAGCAAGAACAATATTTCTTTATCGAATTGCATTCCATATTCAATAATAAATATGTTTGATTAAACATTGTACCATGGGTGCTCATATTTTTGTTTTGTTGAGTGTAGGCTTGCCAAGTCGTTGTGCCAACTGAGCCTCCTCACCCAGTTGATACCTGCCCACCAGAACCTTATCGTAAGTATCACAAAATGGCAAATCATCGCATTTATTGTTAAAGATTAGCTGAAAAACAACACATACTACATGTTAGATGTATGGTTGTTTAGCTGAAAAAGATGTGTGAATTTTAGAGCTCCAAATATGCTACACTATAATAAGCAAATATTATGGAAATAAACGTTTTCTAGAATAATGACTTGGAATATTGATGCTTAAACATTTAGATATACATACACTTTCCTCTGACGCTTGGTGGCAAATGTTCTGTACTCTTGGGAAAGCTTTCCCCGTTTAACGATTAACTAACTCTATCATGACGTTATGCAAAACGTGATTCGCAAGCAAATAGTATACAGTAGTGTCTTTCAGAATTTGCTAAAAAAATAATACGGGGTTCAATTATTCTCAAAACCACAAAATGACCCAAGAACAATCATTAATACAATGAAATTATACACTTTTACAAAATCACAGACCAATACTGAATCAATACTACGCCTTCACCGCTTTATCATTCGATCCCTTGGCGTAAACTGACTGTACTCATTTGAAGAATACCCCTTTTACCCTGTTAAACATGTTCAATAATTCAATTATTTATCTCATTCATAGACCAATACTACGCCTTCACCGCCTTATCCTACGGCGTGGGCGGGAACATATACGAGTACGGAGACCTGCTTCAATTCAGTCACGTGATCACTAACGCCGGCGGCGCTTATGATGGCTACTCGAGTTTCATCTGCCCATGTGATGGTAGGTTGTGTTTGACATGAATTATCTTTTATTTTACTTCCAATTTAGCCAAATAAATTATCATTATGTCTGGATCGAGTTGTTATTCATTATCATCTACCTATCTCATCCTTTTTCTATCCTTCCACTCACGATTATCTTTGTGAGATTATCAAGATCATACTGTATGTCCTGACAAAGATATTCCTGCCGTTTTATCGACTTCTATTTTTCGTTGTGTATATATATGCGAGGATTTAGAGAGCACGCGCATACCGTTCGCATATTTATTATACCACAAACTAAACTGACGTCCCCTTTCGCTGATGTACGTCATGCCATTGGCATCCCCGGGTTATATTTGTTTTTCTATCCGAGCGTGATCTGTCTATTTGACTCCCTTTCTGTTTCGTTAAACTTACAAATATGTTATGTATTTTGTTCATCAGGCTACTACAAGTTCTCGGTGTCCCTAAGCGGCCTCAATTTCGGCGTGGGCGTTGCTATAGCAAAGGACAAAGAGATCGTGTCCGCGTTGGCCTACGCGAAAGAAGCGAACAGCGATGTCTCTATTTCGACGGAAACGATTGTCAAGTGCTATTATCACCAGGCCGTAGCTGTCAAGGTAAGTCATTTAAGGACAGTGATTTTAATGTCAGGGAAAAAGATGATCAAATGTGTATAGACTTAGATAAAGAATATACTTTAATTTTGTTTATATTTTTTTATTATGTTGCGGCGCTTACTATTCAGATCTATTTTAAACTATAGACACATCTTTGGATATGTTTATCATCACTTGTTTCCAATTCTGGATGTCTGACTCAACCATTGTTGCACATTTTATGTGTGCGTACTTATTTCCCAATTGAACCCTATTTCTATTTTTCATTGCAGGTGGTCGTATCCCATAACACAAAGCCCTATTGGCCCTGCAGCATCGAGGATTACGCCCTGATGAGCTTCAGTGGACACCTTCTCCAGGTCGCCTCCGGCTATAAGCACTAAACGAAATGCAGTCAAACTACTTCGTGAATTATTGTTCAAAACTATTTTTAATCCTTTATTAACGTAATTTGAGTAAGAACGAGTTCAATATTGGTCTTTAACTTTATTTAAAAAAATACAAAGGCGTATATCTTATGAACATGGAACATGTAATGATTTTTTTTAATTACCTGTAAGATATTTGTTGTTTTTTTAATGCACAATTCAATCATACAATCAGGATGAAAATGCTGAAAATATTCTTAACGACGATAAAATGGTGTGACATGTTAGTTGTTTGAGTGAGTTATTTTTTTCCAGATGTCAAATGCAAAATATTTCTATCGAATACAAACATGTATATATAACTATAGGTTTGATTTACATATTCTATTAACTTATCAGCTAGGGCTCAGATTTTTTATAATGAACATTGGCTAAACATGAAATCATATTTATTTTACGAATTGCTAATGGAAACAAATATATTAAGTAATCTAGAAATTAAAGAGGAAAACGTTTAACGAACTGTTGCATCATCGTCAGTCAGAAAAATAATGTTTATGCAAATAACAATTCAATTATTAATAATACGAAATTTGATAACTAAAGGGGAGTGCCCGTAGAAAAAAGGGACACGTCCCGACACCAGAACAAAAAGTAATTAATATCAGGATATAAATTATTGCTAAATATATATTTTATGTCTTGCAATTTGTTACTACTATTCCATGGCCAAAATGTACAGTACAAGTGTAACTTAAATCTAATAATCCATTATTTTAATTACTTTTTTTCGCAAAGATTATTAATTAATAGGTAGATTGCTTTATAAATGTCAGTGTATTTCATAATATAGGCATGCTATGAAGTATTAGCATAAATAAATATAAGGGACATCAATATAGTGCTTTTTTTAGACTGCAGTTATGCTATATACGTATATAAGAGCAAACAGTTCTATTCCTTCAATACACATACACATATTTATATGTTTCACCGCCCCGAATCAACGGGGCATTGTTATTAAACGAAACAGTTCAAAACACATCAAACTACCGGATTCATATCATTAACAGATTTATTCTTATACATTAGATGTTACCCAATAGCAGTTTTATTATTGTAATGGAGCTCATCATTTTCAATAAAAATATATTTTACTGTCAGTAAAAAGGGAATTGACGCCATTTATCGCTCAAGTGGTTGTTCTACATCTTTTGTTTTGTTTTCTTAGTAAATGTAGAAATGTCGACTCTAATATAGCATTTTGATAATCACTTCAAGCCAGGTGGAAATGACAAAAACTAAGCTATTTATATTTAAGGGTTCCGTGCTTAACTGTACTTCGTAGATATTTTCGGATGTGATAAAATCAATTCTAAAGACATATACATGTATAGACAACTTATCATTAAGATATATTTCCAGAAAAAAAAACTGCTAGCGATCGATGCAATATTTAGATTTTATCATTTGATAAACGTCATGTGTCTCAGTACAAAAATATGTTATTGAGTTAGAACTTTGATGTATGGAACTCTTCTATATTATAATCAACCAGTGGATTGGTTGATCTATTTGATATTTTAATTAAGATATATCAATTATCGCAATCAGCACAAATGGCTGTGTATAAGTCCAATTAATTAAATGTGTCGTTATCGTTTATTCAAATTTAACACGATATCGGTCCAAGTTTCAGTCTAGCCCAGGTTCAGTTCGAAATTCATACCATCCAATTTAAATAGTTTACGTACATTCATAGGAAATAAAACTATAGTAATATAGGAATAAGGCCATGTTCACCCGCTCCGAAAAAAGCTCAACACACAAATTTTGTGCTTTAAAGTTTAAGCCACTTTTGGTATAAAACAAAGTACATTTGTAGTTAATACCTTCGGTTCACCCGAAATTTTGCGCTTTTATTTCGGCCGAACGCGCCTTAAGACTTTCTATTTCGTCCATTTTTGATCTAGTAACGAATAAGCGTTCTTAATCGAAAAATGCTAACAATCAAATTTTAACATCCATGGATCGATGTAGGGAATGAGCGGCTTTGATATTTTGACAATTTATAAAATCAAAATGCCACGATATGGACGAATCGTTTCAATTAAATAAATGACAATCTATTGACACAATACCATTGCGTTTTCTGCATGCAGTGATTGTTTTACAATTTTGGCAAAAGCTGGAAATAGCGCAAATATTCTTGTTATAATTGTTGAACTGTGTTCAAGTGTTTATTAAGCAATACAAGAAATTATGTGAGAAATGAGCAGACAAATCTGCATCATATCTCTAAACACAAGAATGCCATGTCCTAGTATGAATATATAAATAAGATTATGACTTATTTGGTGTCCGGTCAGTTACGTCACCGTTTATAAAGTAACCAAATAAGACAGAACCTTCTTTAAAGAGTAGTCAAAAAGACGTCATTTTTGGGCTTGTCATCGTAAGGGCGTTGTAATGTAGGCCAATACGAAACCCTTTCCGGGCAAATGAACGTCTTTCCTGCGACCTACGTGTACTTCGGCGAGACGGTAACCCAGTAAACAAGAAAACCAATTTTAAACGTATAAAAACGGTTTTCAGTTTCGTGTTTTTCACGTTTTCAGATGGCGTGAATTGCCGGTGTTTTTGTCCACTGTCGAAAACGTGTTTTTGTGGTAAATTTGCAACCAAAAATATACGGTTTTAAAACGTAATAAAACGGTGACATTTTCTATGTGTTTTTCAGTACTGATAGAAATTATAAATGCACTTGCGCAATTATCTGGGTTCGCTATAGAGTTCAATGAAGGTAAAATAAATCTATAAGTGAGAGATTTTCTTCAAATCTAGCAGCGAGCGCCAACAAATTCACAAGTTCCTGACTGCACCATGCAGGTTACATGCATATATTGTTTTGTTATTTTCATTATAAATGAATCAAATGTTAGTATAAGCATTGAAATATATTACATAATATGTTAAAGTTTACATTAGAAAATGATTATGACGTCACTATAATCGGTGAAATGATATTATGATGAATCGCATAATAATAGCAAAACTCATTTGATAAGTGCTGGATTACTGAATGAAAATATTGGAAACTGGCGTTTTAAAACATAAAAAGGTCAATACAAATTCAAAAATATGTAAAATTTGATTAAGAAGAATCATACATAATATGTTTATCCCCTATATTATGAATTTCATCATATAAAGCCGCAAAATGAAGAATAACGAGACATACTTAATTTGACACTTATTTAACCAAATAAAATAATGGATCTACCTTGTTATGTGTGGATACATGTTTGCTCCAAGAGCATTTGTTATTGCTCTTGTCCTTCTACATATTTTTTTACAAAATAGCTTTGCTGTTATTGCCTCTGGACAATCACTTAATGTATAAAATATACAATTTTCCAGGGCTTTTATCACGTATCCGATTTTCTTGGTCTATCTATAAGCACATATATTTCATTTAATTCCTTTTTGAAGCCATAATTCCTTTAACATATAAGTTAATTGTGATTTTAAATAATAATGGTTTCAAATTATGTTTCCCTTTGCAGTTGTTTTGTTCTTCTGAGGATAAACACAGCACAATAGCGGGTTGTGATGACGCACACAAATAATAATGACGTCATGTCATTTTTACGTTATTTTTTGGTCACTAAAAGATACCTTATTACGTTACTTTATGACCTTAAAGAAACCTTTTTAAATAGGACATAAAACACACGTGTAAAACTAGTTCTATTTGTATGTCACCGGAAAACCACCATAAGGAAACGTTTTAAATTGGTTTTATGTTTACTGGGAACGTCCTTTATACAGTAAAACCCACTCCTAATTGGACAGCTGATACGAATAAACGAACAAACGAACACGAATAACCGAATAAACGAACACGAATAAACGAAAAACTTGTCACGCAGAACCGAACAACCGAATAAGCGAACACCCGAACCACCGAACAACCGAACAACCTAATAAACGATATGAAGGGTATAAATAGGGAAGCATGCGGTCATTTATCAATACCGTGTCCAATCCCGCTTGTGAGATGATATATAAAAATGTATTCCAAATCATAGCAATAATGCCCTTCTTTTTAAAAATTCAAAACTCACCACGTGTAAGCATGACGGAAACTACTTTTTAAATATGATATGGAACTCCCAATATATTGACTAAATAGAATGACTGAACTAAGTGTCTACGTCATTTCAATAATATTAATTGACACATTGGCAATTAATTGGAGATTAGATATTATATATTCAATTTGAATAAAGTATCTAAGCCTGTTGAAAAAATGACACTG
>LQRL01055945.1:70140-95021 GCA_001703475.1 Hydroides elegans
GACGGTCACGCTCTGATGGGTTTCACCGGAAAACTCATCACCACGTTTTAAAATGTGGACCTCGCTATTTTGACTGGTCATTTGCCTAGTTGATGACGATCGGTTGTTTATGATTTTGAGGAATGAATTGGCAAATATTTTGATTAAAGTGAATTGCAGAGTGTATGTAATAAGTAGTTTTGTGTAGCATATGATTTTGAGGATGTTACACTGAATAAGTTTGTTTGTGTTGCAAGTTGATCCACAAGAGTTTTTTTTTGTTGTTTCATCCTGTTATTTTTGTATATCTAAACACTAGCCCGCGGTTATCATTAAGTATAAAGGACCCTCTGAATGAATGTGTAAAACACTTTTATATAGCTTTTGGACGAACAATGATTTCACCTAGAATATGTATATTATCAGTAGAGATTCATCGTCGGTAGAAAGGGATTGTAAAAGAAGGTCCTGTATGATCTGGGCCCATATGCATGAACAATCTTACATGTCTGAGTGCACTCACATTGTAAGTTAGTAGCTTAAATCTTAATTCATGGCCAGATTTGTGTAATCAAACAGTTGATATCATAATTTTCAAAGTGAGTTCAAGCCATTCAGAGTATTTCAATCAGAAATTCGAAGTATAAACCGAGATATCGATGTCGAACTTAGAATGTGAGTGTACACAGACGTGTAAGATTGTTCATGCATATGGGCCCTGATTTGTATTAGAATCTATTGAGAAGGAGTATAACAACGCGAAAGAACGCGTGTAAACGATATTTGCAATGTATACGTAGCGCTTTTAGATGTTAAATAATATACATAGTAGAACTTAATTCGCGGTACTGTAGTATATATAGATGCATTAAACTAGACATTAGTATTTATAGTGTGTGTTATACGGCTTGTTGAATTGAACTCATCTTCATTTCATGTGTGTATACATATGTATATATATGAGTTTAGTACGATGAAGAAACCCTAATTTTCATTATATCGTGTATCAGCAATAATTGAAAGTTGAGCTTAGCAGAAAAACAGTTTAGTTTTGTGAACAAGAAAGCCAACAATATACTCAAGTAAATTTGATCCTAGCATGCATTTGTGATTTTAGTGAACCGACATGCAGTTTGTAAGTGTTTATAATAAATGGCAAATTTATCAAATTTGTTTGCTTTAAATGTGTTTTATTACAAACTGTTTATAGCACCCATGAAATACCAAAAACAACGGGATCAAACCTTAAGCTATCTACAACAATCATTAACAACAACCAACCAGAAAGGGACTTTAAAATCCATGAATGCTAAATGCGAGAAAAAAAGATCTTTTATATTATAATACGCATCCCCTAATAAAATTTACACGCCACAATGTCCGAGCTACATAGTTTTTTCGACACCCCCAACAAAGACATATTTGGAATAACTAACACTTTCAAGTGAACATGACAAAAATCGGCAGGAAGAGCAGCAGATCGACAAAAAATAAATTTAAGAACGGATATCCAATATGTGGTCAGTACAAGCCATTACTAGATGGCAGAATTCATAATATAAACAATGAGAAAGTTCTCCCAGAAATAATAAGATACTTTATTGTCCAGGTCAAACCCCCCTTCGTTTTCTTGCAGGGGGCAATCATTTAGTTAAGCAATCATTTAGATTTAATGGTAATGCTTAAAAACCTTTAGCAATAAAGGTTTAACTAAAGCTATTTCTTATTCTCTTAACGTTATGTTAATAAGAATATGCGTTATTGGTTTAATCACGCTTGCGTTTAAAGAGTATTTTGACGAATAAATCTGAGCGAGTATGAATTGCTATGATTCAATATATATCTCAAATTCGCTTTTGAAAATTGACCCCTTTCTGGAACAACCGATCAGGGAAAGACTTAAGATCATGATGTTAACATTACCCTCAATATTTTGTTAAAAAGCACATTTTCAAAACAAACCATAAATGTTAAAAAGGGTATATTACTATATATACTAAAAATGTAATAAGGTGGGATGGGGCTTGATTTTTTGTCTACAGTATATATAACCAAGCAACGGCAATACAATACGTGTATAAGTTTGATAAGCAATATCAGTTATTTGCTCAAGAGTTCAAATTAACAAGACATATATGTTTTTCTCATAAATACAAGACCATCACACTGTTTCTGTAGTGAATAGCTTTCGAAACAATCGTATATGCCCAGCACATGAAGTTCTCATATTTATATTATTTAGGTTATCTGATAAAGTTATGGTATAGTGAGTCTAGACCAGGTTAAGTCCGGTTCGTTTTTGTGCGTCGGCTGGCTCATTATTTTTTCTTAGTATTCATTGTCTCCCCAGTATGTTTTAAGCAAAGAATTGTATCATCTCATATGCGACTATAGTACAAACAGAATATCATTTTAATTTCCATATAATATCGTTCTGTTTTATTCTGAATTTTAATTTTCAACTTTTGCATTGTGTGCAAATGGACAAACTCACAAATTTAGAAGAGCTTATTTTTGAAACATAAATTGTGTTATGTTGTCACTTATTTATATTTTTGTGTTGTTTGATATATCTTAAAGTGTTGGTGATGTTGATGTTGATAGACCGTATTGATCAATCGTTAGATTTCTCCCGATTGCCGTTAAAGATGACGTAGCACACCTGTTTTGGTTCTTTCAAATAGCCTTCGTTTAAAATACATTGAAAACTACATATCATTTGAACAATATATTTTAGCTTTGCTGTATGTGCTAGTGGCGGATCAACAACAATACGCTCCGGGACAAAATTTATATCACATAAGTGTTCCGATGGCTATGCATGTCTAATAACATACTCATACGGTACCCAAGAACAACATAAGGAGCCATGGAAAAACGTTGGCAACGAAAAGAATGCGTTTGGCGACATCTTTTCGACATTATACCTAACTGGTATACAATTTTTTTATTATTTGTACGCAATGGTGAGGTTTGCGCTGGAATTCAAATTGTTCAAAGAAGTGAGTAAATACTATGCATTCAAGATAGCTATCACAATTGGGAGATAAAAAAACTCAAGCTCTGATATTTTGACAAGATCACACACTCTATTACTACAGTTTTACCAGAAAATACTATAAATAGGCAAACAATATAATAAAACAAAAAAATCATAATTACTGGTTACAATTTAAATTGCATTAAGTATAGTTTCATTTTGGGATAATATCGTGTTTGTCACTTAGAAAAATACCGTACCACTTGAAAATAAAAATTTTAAAACAAAAACCATTTTTAAATTACAATTTGTCTAGTTTGATGAATTTAAAACTTTATTTGAACCTAGTTAAAAAAAAAAAACTTGCAAATGGTTATATGTTGGCGTGCGTGAAACAAGAATGTTATATTTTGTTTTTCTTAACATACTACTTAACATTTTCTTAATAACAACTTTTTTAATATGCAAACTCTACCGGTCACGTCTATCACTTCTCTCAAGTCGAAAAGTATCTTCATTTGTCTCCATTCCTGTACGACAAACATGAAAGATAACAACATGACTGCTGTATTATTCCACACTATGCGATGCTAACCACAACAATAAGGTTCCGATTCACTGTTGCGCTGGATGAAGTCACCGAAAAGGTTGATCCAAATGAGTTTTTCTCCATGATAACAAATAATCTCACACTCTCCACGACAGAAAACAACATTAAACGCTCCTCAGGCCTGCACACTCGAAAGAGAGAGAGGACGAATAGAATCCGCCAGACATCTCGATTGCCGTAGGAATTCGAGAACGCTGAACGCGGTTAAGATCTCGGACAAAACAAAACAGTAGCGTGCAACAAAATAAAACAAATATATTTGATGTTGGTAAACTACCAGACTAAGGAACCGCTAAAGAATGCAAATAGTCGGTGAGTATGTCAGAGAGCTTATATTATAGAGAGGTGCAACTGCATACGAATCCTTGATTAATGAGCTATGTGCTGCCTTTCGCTAATCATCATACTCCACATGGTATTCAGTAAATGAGCATTTACATGTACATATCCTTTGTAAACATGGATAAAATGATTAAGCAAGGTGATGACAGTTGTGCTGCGTTTTTAATGTTCAAATAGGAGATATAATTGTGAACTATAAATATTTAGGTTTCCAAAAGACAAAGAACTGTATATGTTTTTGCCTACATAAAATGTGTTTGATGCAATTTGTTCATTCGTGTTCGATTCGCATCATAAATATTTTAAGTTTACACGTTGGATAACATTTGAAAAGAGTTTATGATCTTATCGAGAATCTATGAGTATCTATGCATATTGATATAATGTATATATGTGAACTTTATCACAAAGGGAAATATGTGTTTAAAAATAAATATTGACTAATTCAAGGTTGAAAATAATAGAAATAAAATACCGGTTCATGAATGCGAAAAACCTTAACCCCCTATCACTCAATTTGTCGCGTAGACATGCCACATCGGATCAGTGTACATCCTTTATTATAAATGAAATAAACAGAATTATATAAATCATTTAACGTCCATATACGTAACTTGCTATTTACTTAATGTACATGTATATAAAACTATGTACATGTAAATTCGCGCGCGCTTCTTACCCGGCATTGAAAACGTTAAACTCTAAACCGTAATTGCATTAACGCTTAACAACGTTTAACGCTAAACGGTCACCACAGAAACGCTAAACGCTAAACGTTAAACGTTAAAAGATAAAAAAAATAGCTGCCTCATTCATACAAAATGAAAAAAAACTTTGAAGATATACAAGTCCTTACCACAACAAAATCAACGTTGAACGCTTAAAGTTAAACGGTAAATACTGATCTTACAAACGCTTAAACGTTAAACGCTAAACGGTAGAAATAATGTAGGGTTGGAACCGCACACCATTGTAAAGGTATTTATGTCTTCCACACTCAATTCGCCAACCCCCTCCCCCACCCACGTTTATGCTGTGATGGCAACCGATTATAGATGAAAATAGATGTGGAGTTCATTATTATGACCAACAAAACTGTAATAAGCTATAAAATACTTAAAACTTACACATTCATGAGCATAATTTTTGTTTCGGGTCGTTCAGTATATGGAATGTATCTGATTTAATCATACAAGCAGTAGCTGTAATGCATATTGTACTTTAAGAGAGTGAGCTTACTTTGTTTTACGTACTTGGTTTACGTTATTCATTATCATTAATAGGAAATCCGTTTTTCGTTTCAAATATGATTGTATTTAATCAATTGTAATATTATACGTGCATTTAGAAGTAGACGTACATGTACATGCTGTTGCATACATAAAGGCTCTATGCTGTTAGCTTTTGCATGTGAGTGTGTTTATAATAAATACTTACACAAGATGTCGCTTAAAACTCACTGCCACAACATACAGCATAGCAGGATTCACCTCTCTTTATTTAAGCTCTCTGAGTATGTGCCACTAATTGGCCTTGAAAAAAAACAATATTGATGATGTATACTTCCAATTCAAGAACGTGTAACTTAAACTCACAATCAAGTCCGATGCATACCACAAGAAATCAAAGAGGCCTGTGCACAATGCCGCTCCCAAGGTGATGAGACAAAGCGCGACTTTATATAAGAAACTAAACATGAAGTTAAAAAGGCAGTCAAAAGACAGAAAAACAACAATATACACAGTCAAATAGAGAACACACGGTATAGGGCACCAAGGAAACAACAAAGGACTGGGCGAAGATTATGGTTACCCCGATACACAAAAGGGAACAATCAAGCAGAATGAAGAAAAAGACAACGAAGAGGCACGGAAGAGTTATTTTGGCTTAAAACCAGGCGAACTTATGGTCGATGCTATCTTTATTTGTTCGCCAAACAATCTAAAAGGCATACGCCGCCTTTGAATAATGTGGAGAAAAGCACTATTAAAAATGCTTCTGGCAATCGGCGCGGAAACCAAGATATTTCAAAAAGAAGAAGAAACTATATAACAATATTGAATGCATAGTTGTGACGCATGGCCAGCTGAGTGGAGTTGAAGTTGAAGTTTACGTGGTTGTCAGACAAGGTTGTCTCCTTTCCCCAAAACTGTTAAACATCTTTCTAGAATTCGTAATGAAAGAACTGAGCGAACTAGATCAAACACTAGCCCAAACATACACCCTCTTCACTGATATAAGCTATGCAGACGACATCACATATCCTCAAGTGAACAAGCCGTAGTACTAGATAGCAGCAAAGTCCAGCATATCGAAGAGTTTGTGTTCCTCGGAAGCGTAAGCCTGAATTCTACTAAAAACGTGCGAAATGGATATCATCAGCATCAGACTTAATATCCCGATCTGTAAAATAAGTGAAATAAGCAAGCATCTGAAAGTGAAGCTTTAAAAAGCGCTTATCCTTCCAATTTCAACTTACGCCACTGAGAAATGGACCATGATGTCTGGAGTAAAAACTTGAGGCATTTAAAACAAGCGATGTCTGAGAAACGTTTTTGATGTCAAGCTGTGCGACCGAGTCAGAAACGAAGAAGTGAGAATAACTTTACATATTAACATATTAATTATTGGCCTGTACGTACACCCTCATTTACCCAAATCCAAGATTACGAGGCCGACTGCCACAGAAATGCTGTACCCAAATCTAAGAGGACACCAGACTACTACTTGCCACAACAGAAGGACTGCACTGACGGCAAAAAAACACGGAGAGAACGAGGATTGTGCTTATAAGATAAGTAATATGTGATTGTCATCCTCACTGGTTATCAATCACTAGAATATGTTCATTACAGATAAGATTAAATATACTTTTTAATCTAGGGATATAATCGTTTATCATGATATTCAGATGTACATCAGGCGCCAATCATTTCGTAAGAACTAATTGTGTAATTGAAAGCTTACACCATGATGATAAAATCGCTCGTAGGGCAAACGCCCAGTGAGTAAGATGCTTCCAGGGCACTAGCCCGGTAATTTTGTTAGCTAGGGCAAATGTTTGTTTATGTTTATTTATATTCTTGCTAAAATTATTTGAGCCGCAATCTCGCTACGTTTTTACTCATACCGAGCTTACCATGATTATAAGGAATTAAACTCCGGTTTGGTTCTGCACAACTGGGATGGCTATATAGTTATTGTATTTAGTTAAAAGTGCATTTGTATTCATAATCCATCATTTTTGATAATGAAAAGTAAACTAAGTCGGCTAACGTACTCACTCAATGCCATTGATTTAAACATTTTACTATACACTATTTAAATTAATAGTCTGACCTCGTACTTTATTCTATTTTATTAAATACACTGTGACCAGTTATATTGTATTTTTGTTTTCGAATATGTGAAAACACAAACTAAGTATTTAATAAGAAGCCATTTAATAGTGTTGTAGTCCAATTCAAATAAAGGATGAACCGGGTCGATACATCTTTAATTTAAAATTCAATAAAAAAAGTAAATAATTAATCAAGTTTCACGTTTTCCCGAATACATGGTTTTGTTTCATACATGTACACCCAATTATCCTACAAATACATAAATGAACCAAAAAAATATTTGAAACAATGAACTTTATGATACCAGTTGCTGTTTTAAATTATTATAAAGGTCCGCTTCAATTTAGTACTGAAAAATCACATGCATGGCATAAAACGTATACGCGCCTGAATGTGTTTTTAATTGTATTATTATCGTTTTGCACTGACTAAAACTATACCAATGAAGCAAAATCAAATATCAGAACCTTGAATCAAAAATATTTTCAGGTAACCCCTTTTTCAAAAACTATTTCACGACCTTGGGTTTAATGTCAGAGTTAATTTTCCGTTCGAATATCGTCCAGTGTCCGGTTTTGTCATAAACAAACTTCACCTATATAAACCCTTTCTTGAATCTCTAATTTCAGCACATAGAACATCACCTAATAACACGAGCAGACGTCGAAAATCAATTACAAATTGGAAAGGTAAGTTACTATTTAATTCTGATATTTTTTCTGATAAATATGAGCAGCATTTCAAATCACCTTTTTAACTTCAAGATAAATGTTAATATACTTTATGGTCGATTTTGGATGTATGCAGATATACCGATATTATTTAACACACACTTTGTATAACCCTATATCATATAGAAAATGAGTACAATAGTTAACTTGCTACGTACATACTGAAATATATATATATATATTAAATCAAAATAGTTGCATGATGCAAAGTTTATTTCTTGTGTGTTTGAAATCGTAAAGGTATCTTGATTCCAGCTATTATAACGATGCTTCCTTTTTCACTACCGATTCAGATTTTAAGAGTTATATCTAATTACTAATGAATATTCTGAAAATTAATTTAAAACGTTTATCTTATATTTTGAAGCCCGGTTTTCATTGTCAACATTAACTTTGCCTGTATGGATTTAGTTATTATTCATTTAGCTTTACCAAATACAGATGTAAATAAATATTTCAATAAAAGGTACCCTAACATGAATTTCTAACATCAATCAAATATGAATTTAAATATGTGTTACTTTATTTTTCAGAGCAACCATGAAACTTTTCACGCTTTTCCTTTTCATTGGTTATGTATATTCTCAGCGCATAGCCCCACGTATAACAGGTAAACTCATACTTTAATTACTCTTTTAATTTTGTAAAGAAACAAAAATATATAACGATATTTGTATTAATTATACATATCTCTTTGACATTTAATGTAAATAAGGTGTGATTTGATACTAAATACTAGAACTACATGTATGTTTTTTCGACCTATTATGATAGAGATTCATGCGTTCAATTAATTCAGTAACCATTCCAAATAAATCCGATTTGTAAACCAATCATATCAACTTTCATATCCATCGAAAAAAAAACAGAATGCAGAATCGACTTGGTTCTGGTCGTCGATGCTTCGGGCAGTATATATCAAGATGGAACAGGCACTGAAGCAAACTGGGTCGCGATCAGGAGATTTCTCGAGGAAATTGTGTCCAGTTTTATTATCGCCCGGGATCAAGCAAAGGTTGCTGCGATCACGTTTGCTTCTGAGTGGGTTTAATTTTAAGCTGCTTTTTTTTTCTATTGGATTTTTGTTTTGATAGCTAGATGAGTGCAGTCTAAAAGTAGTGAACCCTATTTTACGGATATCGATTTTAACGCATATATTTCTTTTGCCTCAGTATTTATTAATTGTGCGTCTAGTGCTCAAGAAATACACTTATAAGTAACCGACCAGATATAAGGTCCAGCGTTAAGAGGACGTTCTACTTTGGAAACAGGGATGTCTAAATCACGCTCAATAAGAACGTCGTGAGCTTTAAGGACGTTCATAGATTTCCCAATTTAGTTTTGTTGTAAAAAAACAGAATCGATTTTTTTATAGTCAATGTCCCCTTTTTAAAACTGATATCCGTTCATTTTCAGAGCTCAGGTTGAATGGAATCTTAACCAATACGATAGCATCGGCCCTCTGATCAATCGAATTCGCAACTTGCAGCACCCAAATGGGGGTAAATATATTTTATTCTAAAATGATATAATCCCCTACTGTAAATCAAATACAGTTACGTTTCAAATTATGTTTTATGAATTAAAATTCCGTTAATGTAAACATTATGGAAGAGCACCTCACGAGCTGTTCCCCCAAAAAGGTGTTCCCCACCAATTTCCAACTGGCTTGGAAATGTTGAGAAAATCCATTCTAGTTTGGAGATTTGAGCAGTTTGTGGAACACCTTTTTTGATAATTTCTTATTTTTCACAATAAATAGTGAGAATAATTGTTTTGAAAAAGATTAAACTTGCTTGCAATTGTCTAATAAACTATTATTTGCAAGATATTATATGTAATTTGGTTGTATTCATCATTTCAATTTTCGCAAATGGTGTTCCTTTTCTGTTCCAAGCTGGCTAGTAAGTTGAAACAGCCCAGCTGGCTTGGAAAAAAAGGAACACCTTTTTTTGCAAAATGTAAATGTTCAAAAACCAGTATTTTGTTGTTTTCGTAATCATATTGCTGTTTCAAGTTGATTTAACAACTTTTTGAAAAATATGTCGTGGGGTGCCCTTCATTTTGATTTAAAACTTGAAGTGACGTGCTTGATATTTGAAAAGATACGAATTCCTAGTTAAAGCTCTAACCCATCAACCTCCTAGCATACAAATGACCTGTTTTATTTTCGTACAAACATCCGATCTTCGCATTAATTATCTTCCAGGTACAACTAATGCTGAGGCCGCGCTTGAACTGGTTTTGAATCAAGTCTTTGTTCCCGGCCAGGATCGGGGAGCTGCACCAAATGTGGTTTTCTTTGTAACCGACGGTCGACCCAATCCTTATTATGAGGACTCGTTCAACAATATTGTAAGTTAATTCTTAAGTTGTTATTGATAGTATGTATATATGTTCAACCTTTTAATGATTTTATTTTTGACAAAATAGTGTATATGAAATACAGGCAGTTATGTTATATTCTTATAGTTGATATTGTGTATGTATGATTTGGAGCTAAAATCATGCACGGAGTGAACAACTGAACCGAAGAATGAGCCGAGCGATCGGGGTTCATATATATGTACATGTTTCTGAGATCATGTAGCCAACTACGAGTGACATATGTAAATGCTTTTCTCGGTGAAACGTATATATAATTGAAGGGCTCCGTGCAACAATGTGTTAAGTCGACCTAACATATTTCGCTAAAATGTATTGCAAATTGTCACGTGATTATAGATCCATGTTTTATACTTGAATAATGCTACGAAATCAATACGATCATAATAATAACATCGTTTGGCTATTTACCAATCCTTAAATAAATGACCAAGTTAAAACACTCGATGCCTCTTTTCTCAAAACGTCGATTTCAGACTTAACACATTGTTGCACGGAGCCCTTCAATTGTTAGATGAATCAAGCACACAGAATGCGTCATTACTATGGTTCAAGTATAGACAGTTCGTGGATATATGCTAAAATAATACAAAGGAAATTAACCACCATGCTTATTATTTCAGCTTCAAATGGTCCAAAGTTCTGTCAGTGACGTAGTGGGTGTCGCTGTAGGAAGCGCAGTAGATGAAATGATTATGGACCGGATTGATCGCGATTTCGTTTCGGTGAATGATTTTGCTGGACTTGAGGACATTGTTGAAAACCTTGTGGATCGGGTAAGTGCCCTTTCAGTAAATATATGTGATGCTCTCCTTGGTAAAAAAAAAAAAAAGACAACTGAATATGCATGACATCAGGTTGCATTTCGAACCAGTTAAACGAATTAAAATTTTATAAAAAAAAACACCTAAATGTCATAGAGTATGATGCATACTCAAGTTACTTATGTTTTTAGTTACTAGCTTGTTAAAACGGTATAAAATGTGAAGCACCTAAACGTATCCACTTTACAAATGCAATTGATATATAAATTTCCTTCACTTTTAGCAGTTGTGCTTCAAAAAAAAATAAAAGAAAATGCTAGTAGATGGTTATTGCCCTCAAATATATAGGATTTAAGCTGAATATTCAGTGAATATTTAATATTAAGAGTTAGGAAAATGTAATAAAATACACACATATAATGATTATGTTTAGTTCTGCCGACCTATCACGACCACGACAACCATGCGCCCAGATCCCTGCCCGGAACCGATTCGTAAGTGTCAACCTGATAAAGCTTACACTACAAAATTCAGTTTAAACCATGGTGCGGTTGAAGTGATCAAACTAATCCTCAAACCTACACTCAAACCACTAAAGCTAACGGAAGCAATATACCAATTGATAAGCTTAACAATTGCTTCAGAACATGAATCATTATAATATCGTCTTTCACCTTCTACCAACCATCTTTCTTTTATTTAATTTCGACCAGACACTATTTTGATTATGATGTTTATTAAATAGATTTATGTAATTTATTTTCGCTAATGCTATATTCTTCATTCCAAAATAGACACCATCTTCTTCTCGGCCTGGTCGACCTCCGACAACGTTTTGTTTGATGATGGCCATGAAATTGAATTCAATGCCATCGAGACCAATATGGGCAGCGGATATGACGGCATGTCCAGGTTCTACTGTCCTTGTCCAGGTAAGATATGTAGTTGCTATATATTTGCTATAAATAATGTTTTATATAACATAGATTGGGAATTCTAATTGAAATTCTACATTTATAGGTTATGCTGTTATTTCTAGACAACTGTTTAGATTGCATTAAAACCTCAGAATAAGAATATTGTTTAGAACAAGCTGTATTACTTGACGCCAAGTCTGTATTGTGTATTATTATTTAATCTTGATTTTACCGATCATCTATCTTAATTGGACGGATTTGTCCAAAGAGAATATTTGAATAATTATCATATCTGAGTATCTAATCTTTTTTTACCAATAGTTTTCACTTAAGCTAGTCTTACAACCGGCCGTACGTGCTCTATGGGCTGTCTACCGGCAAATTTTGAAGAAATTGTACGGGACGCGTGTGTTAACCGCACGTTACACGCACGTCACACGTACGTCACACGCACGGGTTTCTGTCAGTAGAAAACGTGTATGCAAGTTTTCTTGCTGCGGATTCTCTACGATCACAGAATCACATACCATCCGAGCGCACACGGGATTCGTGTGTGTCCCGTACGTGAACGACTGGAAGGCTATATGCTCTGCGGGGCTCCTGCGATCAGAAAATTGTTTAAAAGCTACGGGGCCCGTACGGGAAAATACCCATACGGTCGGTTGTAAGACTAGCTTTACGTGTATGTTTTCAGGCTACTACGAGTTCCAACTATCCATCAGTGGCATTGACTTCGGAATGGGCGCCATGCTAATGAGAGACAACATGCCAATGAACCCAATGGCTTACCTCCAGTATGGCCAGGGCAACTCCATGTCGACTAGTGCTATCTTCTCGTGCTTTCCTGGCGAATATGTGTGGGTCCAGGTAGGTTGCGTGGATGTCAATTCAATATTTTTTAATGCGAAAGGCCAGGTTAGAATTAAGTTCCACATTGGTCATATATAGAGGTTTCCGGAAGTTATACATTATTACGAACTTATGGAAAACGCTATTTAATCGCGACTAAAACTATACATTACATAATTTTGAAGGGGGAATGCAAAACAAAATTATCATAGGACCAGATACCAATGCAATACATACGTAACGTCCGAGTTCGGAAAAAAGGAAAGTACACATGTCGAGTGGAAATTAACTACATGTATATATTTAGCATAAAATTGTTTTCACATGGGTTAACACCTCATTATCCATTAATTATATTAATTCCAGGTCATGATGACTCACGCCAAGAACCCCATGATGCCCTGCCTGATTGACGGACACTCTCTGATGGGCTTCACCGGAAAACTCATCACTACTATGAACCATGTTGGCAACCGCGTCGAATATGCAGCGGCCTATGGTGGATATCGCACAGGCCACACTACTACTTATTAAAACAAATCAGCATCTTAAAAGCATCGAACTCGCATTCTAAGATTGTATCAAGTGTAATTTGTATATCATTTTCTACGTTATGATGACTCATGCCAAGAATCCGATGATGCCCTGTATGATAGATGGTCATTCACTGATGGGATTCAGCGGACAACTCATCACCACTCTGCGTCTGGGTGTGAACAGCCGGGATGACTACGAAAACTATGTCAGAAACTACCATTGAACATTGACATGATTTCAAAATACAGCATCTGTATGACATTTAGCGTTTGTAAGCCTTCATAATAGTTGTTAGTATAAATAAGGTATTAAGGTCATTTAGCATAGCATATATTTATACATTTAAATTTCGATCTTGGTTATTTAATATGCTATATTTATAAAGTATATGTCATATTCGTTTTTATTATATTCCGTTTATCATTCAAAGATTAGTAAATCCAAACATTTGTTTTAGGAACATTATATTTAGCTATACATTTTATTTCTTGTATTCGTATATATCAGGTCAATCAATTTATTTTCTCTAAAATGTTAAATTTTGAAAACTAAGAGTCATATGCTTTAATTATTCCAGTAGCCACAATGTTGTATACAGTTTGGTTATTCGAGGTTTTATATAGCAATATGTATATGTAATATGTATTATTTGCTGAAACTCATATTATCATATTGAATAATGATGCTTAATTATTCTGTCAAAGTATGCTTATAAATTAACACACTCGCGAGGTTCAGAAATAAATTTAACTTAGTAACACTATTTTGTTTTTCTTTACGTTGGACAACTTTAAAGTTAAGTGTTTCTCTAAAATACCTTCCTAGATACACATCTATATTTAAATGATGGTCGCTCAAAACCCTGCACATAAAGAATATGTGTAGGAGTTATCTAAACAAGCTTTATTGCAACCATTATTTAATGATTAGTAAGAGTATACATCAGTTATAAAATGAATCAAAAACACATATTATATTCAGTTCAAAATAATGACTGCAACACGCAATATATTTTTAAAATGTACCCTTGCAAACAAGAAAGTTTATATCGACTTAAAGTGGTCATATGTTTAGATTTTACTGAATGGATCCTCATGAAATTTCGAATTTATATAATTTGAGATATTAGTCACAAACAGTTTGCTTTGTTAAATAAATTCAAAATAAAACAAGAACATGACAGTACATTTACTTTTATTGGTGTCAAAACGCAGTGCTAAAAAATACAACAGATAGTATTTACACAGTCAATATCACGTATGGCCACCAACTGCAGACAACCTTCGTAAATACGTCGCATCACTGACATGACCGATCGGTTGATGATAGCCTAATGCAAAGCTTGCCAATCTTCGATAAGAACTGTTTAATTGCAGCGCAGGTTTTTGAGACATGTTTACCGGATCGTGTTCCACGATCTAAATAGTGCCAGGAGTCCTCTATCGGATTATTGACCGCAACAAAATGACCAGAGTAGCGGTTCGATGTTGGTTTGAATAGAAAGCATACACAAACATACGTGACATGATTGTTTCACGTATGAGGTCAACGCAACATATACGAGGCAACTTGGGTGTTGAATATGGTATCGTTGAAGCTATTGGCACCAACGTTCCCTTCGATAGCCATGAGTTTAGATCGCGTGCCATACAATATTGCATCCTAGATCATAACCAAACTGCCTCTTTTTCGATCCACTCGCTGAAAACATGATCGCGAAGAACGATCGCTAATGCTCTTGTAAATGCGTTGAGACCCCCCTTAACGAAAACTTTGAAACCGAGACTCGTCGGTAAACAAGAATAATGTCCAATGGCGACGCGCCCTATCACAAGAACGATTCGTGTTGTCCAAATACATAGGATATGGACATTGGATGCGGTTATAGACTCGAATCCCGTGGTTGATGACTGCCTAACTGAAAAGTCTGTGATTATGTGTTCCTGGCGTCTCGATGACGGTCAATGCCGCTGCGCGAAATCGCTCTCGGAGGCGCTGCACGCGAGGCTTTCGATGTTGAAGCGTGGCCGTTACGCTTGGGCGGCTACTGCTCGGTCTGTCCAATGATGTACAAGTTGAGTAAAATCGCGTTTTGAAACGATAAATTCCAGCGCTTGTGCACTAAAGTTGTTTGGCGACCTCTTTCTTGGAACCACCAGTAGCCATCATACCATTAGCTCGTTCTCTATCTTCTTTGAATCGGCGTGGCATGATTATTTTTGATTTACAGAAAAAAAGCGAATTGATCAAATGCTCGACTTTTGTTAAGGAACACAACCATGTGAAAAAAAATGTTCAAGGCCACATGGTCGATATGTTTTACTGGCAAACATGGAATCACTTTTTTTCACACCCCAGAAATAATCAATCAATACTTGCTACTAGTTGTGAAAAAATAGTAGCTTTATTAATTTATTATTAATCAGGATCACTTAAGCGACTTTTCATGAACATTATTATCATGGATGATATAATCATTCATTTGATATTAATAGTTGAAACATAAATCCATTATGTTATAGGTTAAAAACAGAAATCTGTGCTGGAATATTTGTTTACAACCAGCTAAGTAAAAATTGTAAATGCTAGTTTTGTAGCAGTCAACAATGTATGCTATTTTTTCTATGTTGCTTTACTCTTTTATTGGGAGGTTGTTGTTGCTGTTTTTGTCATGATGACCTGATCCAGCATTATTTTAAATCTTGTTTATTTTTTTAACTGTTTTGAAATTGATTAAATCTGCTGCAATTGTCGAATAGAATATTATTTGAGATCAATTCACTGTTCAATTGATTCAACGAAACCGGAGCGCATTTTAAACGAGTTGAAATATCGTAAAGGCGAAGAAATAAAAATAGAACTATTTAATAAAGACCTCAAAAACTCAAATTTAGTAAAACACTATTTAGATTGCGATCTCGATGAGCTTGTCAAACAATATGAGGCTGAACACACATCTATTTTCAGCTCTTGCGAACGGTTGTGGGTAAACAACAAATACCAAGTTTATAAAGCAAATTGATACCGCAGAGCAGCTACTGTAGAATCCAAAATAAAGAGCTCGGTTTTTTAACGATAACAGAAAAATAAATAACTTTTCAGAGTAAATATAACTAAACTTAATGTAGATAGTCTAGCTGCAATTACAATACAAATTGTAGGAATTTACTTCCTCTCTAAATATGCCCAATGTTGGGAATTGGGCATATTTAGTACTCCATTCACTTTACATGGTGGACTTTCAGAGCTGAAAACGGCTCCCATTCCCAACATGGGCATATTCACAGACGGTGTAGAGTCTTGCAAGTTGTAATGTTATTGCAGCTAGACTATCTACATCAACATTTTTATTCTGAAACGTATTCACTTTTCTCTAATCGTTAAAAAAACACGCTCTCCATTTTGGATTCTACAGTAGCAAATAGTTTCAATCTGTTTCATTAGACCTTTCCAACCCTTCATGTTTATGGAAATGGAAATAGATTTGGGATATAGCGTTCGATTTCACTAGCTAAAAGTAGTAATCGTTTGTTATCAAGGGGAGGGGGTACGAAATTTCGAAACTACATATAAATCAAACAAATACTACCTGCAAAAATAAATCGAACCGTAATAAAACTTATTAAGATTTTCTATGATATCGTATACTTAAAGGCATAAAACAATCTTAAAGACTACCTTATACTCAATCTTAAAAGTTTCTATAAAGAGTGTTTGCATACGCTTTAAACTTTATTCTTATGCGATTAAGTACTAAATTATTGTTTTATCTAAATGGAATAATAATTATAATTCTATGTTAAAATAGTCCGTTCCGTTCCTCTCTGGTAGACTATTTTCAATTGATGGCACGAAATTAACAATGGAAATTCACAATGAATTCTATTAAAGTCTATAGCATAAAGCCTTTCGAATAGCCTGGAAGAATCTACTCTATTGGGTGATTGGTCTTAAATGAACATTTTTAAAGAGCGGACATTACATTTTCGGCAGTCCAAATTTAAAGACTTCTAATTTTGTTCAGTGGACTCTTTGATAGTAAACTGCAAAATACCCGAAACATTGAATGATAGAGTCTACTTTAAATATCTCACACATGTTTTGTCTACAAGGAAGAAGAATACATTCATGCAGAAACTAGACTAGGCTCATAAAAGGCAACCACTTATTTACTGATTTACTAGACTTCTAAGTAGTCATGTAGAAGTATAGAATATATTGTCTAATAACGTTTGTCTAATAATGTTTGTCATATTTTTGGCAGATTATCAGTATCCATAAATTGCGACACTCAAAGACCATTTTATAAATATCAAAATATTCCTGGAACAAAATAGATTAGTTTAAAATATTAGTCGAAGCGATATCAAACTATTATGGTCCCACATATCTTTCCTGTAAAAAGGCGTGCCCAAACTAGATTTATGAAAAATAATCCTTGCTTAGACCAAAGGATCAGCGACATTAAGGTGAAAATATAGGGGTAAAACAGGGATTTTATATATCTATGTCAGACAATAAAATAGACAATCTGCGATAACTTCTCCCACCCCCTCCCTCATGGGCGTCATCACCCGGTGGTAACCCCCTAGGCACTAACCCCTAGGCAACTCTCCCCCTTCTGGCTGTTATTACATAATCGAACTCCCCCCTCCAGAAAAAAATAGATTATAGAAAAAACGATTATAATTTACTATAAATAATTAAATAAGAGTACATACCAAATAAAACTTTTTTTCTGTGATTAATATCAAACATTCAAATTTCATCAATGAAAGGTAATTCTAAATTTGGATCAATAAAATAAACATTGACTAAAACCCTAAAAGGTAATTTTAAGGGAATGCCTATTTTCGTTGGATTTTATTGTATTTATTGTTTCTTTATTTTGCTTTTTTATCATAATGTATGTTTTGTTATTATTAGTTTTTTCTCAAATATTACTTAGTTATATCATGAATATATATATATTTTTTTGCAATAGTATTATTAAAAATTTTAAATGATCTTTATTTACTATTTTCTCAATTAATTTCAAGGGGGGAGGGTAAGAATCTAAGAAAACATATAATTATTATTATTGCACAACATATATAAGATTTTATTTCACGCATTAGTTATTTTGATGTAGAACAAAAATACATGTAATTGATGGTCTTTGGGCGGGGAGGGGTATCCTTTTTAGGGGATCTGTCTATGTGCGACATTTTGCTATCATAATAACTTTTATATTTATAATTTTATTTTTATATAAGGTACTCTTAAACTACATGGTTTATACCACAAATGTAAAATACGTCAAATAAAATAGTCATGTTATAACAGGAAGTGAGGGAAAGAAGTGACCTTTTGAGGAATTTCCAGTGAATAGAAGACATATAAGGAATATGTAACACATTTATTATTATAACTACATGTATATGTGTATCTAAATTTTGCCATAACCACCAATTTACACTACCTTGCATACCTTAAAACGATGTATATCGCAGGACCGCGGATGTCATCAGGCCTTCTCCTGGCGTCGCTGCTGGTTTCGGGGAATTCTGAAGACGACCAGCTCCGCCAGGTTCCCCAGCAAGGTTTTCCTCACCCATCCGCGGCCGGCTTGCTACGAGCTCCTAGTTCACCGATTCTTGCTGTTGTAGTTCTCTTCGCAGCTCCATATGTAGCTGCCCCATGATGTTTTTTTCCTGGCCAGTCTTTTTCGTTTGCCCACGGCACATCGTGTGTTCTGAGACCACATGACCAGTAGTTGTCTCCGTGAACTGCCTCGACGATTATACCATCAGATTTCAGCGGCTTCCTTCGATATTCTGGTACACACTTTGACTTTGCTCTTATTATGACTCTCATGATCTCCAGCTTTTCTTCCTCCCAACTCGCCTCAGTCACCACTTGTTTCGCTAGTTTCTTGGCCCCACATGAGTTAGGCTGTTTGTAGATTTCCTCAGCCTGCATAATACAATACAGAATCCCATGTGAAACACGCTTTATCAGGACTATTTGCGTAGTTGTAAAAAAAAGTTTTATTTTAGTAGATATACGAATGTGTAGAACATTTAGACTACATTTGTGTCATTACAAATCAATATGTTAAGATAAGAAGCCATTTTTTTCATGTGCATGTATTGCCGAAATTGTGCACCCCCTTCCCTTAATATTAAATAATTGCCACTTTTGGCTATTCAAATCGAAGTCTATATCTATATCTATACCCATTTCCATAAACATGTAGTGTTGGGAAGGTCTAATAACAACAAATCGAAAAAATGAATCCGAACACAGTTCGATTACGGTTTTGATAATGCATAAGAATATGATAAACAATATAATAACACCAAATATTTCCTTAATTTTTCATCGTTTTTCAAAAACTCTATTAGAAGACTCATTTTACAACAAAAATACAGTGGCACGCGGTCCTAACCCAATAAATTTCTTATCGGTTATCGTTTATCGGTTATTGTTTTTGCGGTTATCGTATATCGTTTATCAGTTGTCGTTATTGCGGTTATCGTATATCGTTTATTGTTTATCGTTTATCGGTTAGCGGTTGTCATCAATGGATTTGGACGAGTATACATGTATGTTTTTAGGTGTTTTGGTTTTGCATAAATGAGGCCTATTAAACACGGTCCATTGAAACAGTATACTTTTAAATCTGGGTGGGTACCTCGGTGTGTTAAGTGAAATTTTTCCCACATGTCTAATTTTATATTCTCGATAGTGACACATTATGATGAGGTATTTGAACGCTTCATATAACCAATGTGATTAATTATGCGAATATTTTCTTGAAACATTGAATTATATAAGGGCTATGTTAACAATATGTTTAGATCAAATTCAATAAGGTGCAAATCTATATGATGTAACTGGATTGTGAATTATGATAAGCACTCACAGTGAAGCTCTTTATATACCACTCATAGATATCGTTTATCGTTTATCGGTTATAGTTTATCGGCTATCAATTATCGGTTATAGGTTATTGTTTTTGCGGTTAAAGTTTATCGTTTATCGTTTATCGGTTATCGTTTTTGCGGTTATCGGTTATCGTTTATCGTCACAGTTGCTGGGTTAGTAATGCGTGC
This sequence comes from Hydroides elegans, assembly GCA_001703475.1. Taxonomy (NCBI): domain Eukaryota; kingdom Metazoa; phylum Annelida; class Polychaeta; order Sabellida; family Serpulidae; genus Hydroides; species Hydroides elegans. The sequence continues at coordinate 90,673 of LQRL01055945.1, forward strand.
GACTGTAGAATCAAGTGAGCTAGAGGCCATCCCAACAAAGAATATTAAAGTATGTCTAAACCAACTTTTGCCGTTTACAAGTCTTTAAGTCTCTCGCTTACAAAGAATAGATTTTAGAAGAGGCCGTATGTCCTCAAATATCAGAGCATATCACAAAGTGCAAGTTAGCAGACACGAATCAAAGCGATTATAGGCAGCACCACAGGACTGAAACGGCATTTCTCAAATTTTTTAATTACATTTTATTGAAGTTTGACCAACGAAATATATTATTTTTGAAGATTTTAGGCGGCCTTTTAATCATCGGATCATGTTGGGTAGACTTAAGCGCTCGTTCGGTATCAAATCATGTTTGGCTGATAGACGTGTTAAAGCGACAATAAATGGACATTTTTTTTTTGAAATTGTAGAGCTTCATTGTGCCACGCGCCAGAGGTCGAATATCAGACCCGGAATATACAGTGACTACGTCCGCCCAAACCCCTCCCCCCTCGCATATTTACCGAGCTTTTATCATGCATGTACAGACGATACGCAGGCGTCAAAAAATGCTTGAGCAACAGATAACAATGGCCAAATATGACCTGAAATATGGTGAACGTTCATTTCAAGCGCGGCTCCAATAATTTGTATGGAACAATCTGCCTGTTATCATCAAGCGCACACAGTCGTACCAAGAAAAATGCTCAAAACATATATGTTCCAAAAGGTTTTTTAGGTTCTTAACAGTGTAACAAATGATTTGCCGTTAACTAGTCATTCGGTATAATTTGTATTTGTTAGTTTTAGTTTTTAGTTCAATTGGCATGCATCAGTTGTTTTCTCATTGTATGTGATGCTGGGTGACATTCTAATTCGAGCGTACTATTATCATTCATAATAATTATTTATTTTTTGTAGCATTTATGATGTTCGTCCCCTATATATCTAGGGCTACTTTCAGCAATATGGCTAATGCGAAATGTTTTTTTTCTTCTAAGAAACGATTATTTTAAGAAATCGTTTTGTTTGATTCAATTGTTTATATGCAAATTATAATAAAGAACAAGTACAAACTGATTAAAAAACAATAGTTCCCTTTTTTTCAAATGTAAATTATAAATAAAATCATACGCTTCATCAATGTAAGGCCAATTGATGCTTAAGTTAATTTACATTTTCATGGCCTGATTATTTGTTTGCACATATGACAAAAAGTATGTGCGTTGCCTTTGGAATCACTGTCATCTGAAAACGCAAGAAAGATTGGGCCATTGGATTATTTAAGACTGTTTTAGATTATCCGGTTTCATACAAGTAAGACTTTTATTCACAGTTTATTCATCTATTACTTTAATTTGGGTTAAATATTTATGACCCAACAGTATATGTTTTTACATTTAGCTTATGTGTGTATTTTAGATTGTTAATAATGTAAGGTTTGTGTCTCAAAAGCTTAAAAACAATATGGAAATACAATGATTACAGACGAATTGTATTTTTAATAAACTTTACAAAATTAGATCGATTAGTTTTAAAACAATACAAACTTGTTTCAATAAGAGCTGTTAATTGGTAACGATAACTGTTCATTTTAACTGAGTATTTGAGTTAATCGTTATAAGGAATTTAGTGTTGCTAAAACAAGTTCCCCAGAATAGGTAACATGAGACATTTAACATTTAACTCGCTCCGCCTCGCGATCATTGTCATGTTGACTCAAAAGTGTAAGTTATGCTATATATAGACGGATTAATCGAAAAATGACGCACTTTTCAATATACTTTCAGCTTTTATGTTGAATTTGTCATAAAGCGCTTTTTTCGTTGACATTGATCTGTATATCGATGAAACACACTATTATCACCTTATAAAATAATGTACCTTAATTCAAAGTTATAAATCTCAGTTTCATAATATGGCTCATTTTAAACCAACAAAATTGACCACGTGTTATAATCGAAAAATGAAATATTACCTTTACATGTATATGTTGACGCCTTAAAGCAAATGAATATACAGCGGATAAATTATAACGTGGAAAACAATCGATTTAACCTCATAAGTATATAACGTTCAGTGTTAATTTATAAAATTATACTTATCATCCAATACACTGTCTTAAGTTTGGGAATTGTTTATCGATTTGACATACCTATTAATTAAATATGTATTTCAAATCAGAAATCTCCTTATGTCAATCTTCGTTTATCATAAAAACAGGGTTCGTCAATTATAGATTATGCACCTTGTGCGTTTTTACAGGAGTCAATTCAGTTTTATCCTGAGACCATGGTTCACGATTTGAAATAAAATTATATGATTCTAAACATTAATGATTGTTTGTTCTAATGGCCTACAAATCGATGGCAAAGTAAAACCGTTTTATGAGATATTCGGAACATAAGCTTAACAAAGCCTGACAAGTGCGTCATTTTTCGATAAATCCGTCTACCATATGATTAGGTGCAACTCTAAATCTTATATACAGATATAAGATATCTAATCTGGGGTCTCTGTGTTTATTTATTTGAGAACGGTGGAGATTATGCACCTACTCAACTCTTCAAGCCTGCGGATATTTATTATTATGCGTAGAGAACTCTGTCAAATAACTTTATCTTGTGCATTTACTTATTGTAAATATTGTAAATATTTTGTACGACATAATGACATTAATTCATAAAGATATTTGGTTAGGAAACTAAAGGTAATAAATGGTGTCCATAATCTACGGCATTGTAAATTATTTTTTGTCTTGGTTGCAATGACATAAAATACACGAAATTAGTTGTTTTACCCTTAGATTCTAGAAGCTAGCATTCAGGGTTTGGCTGGGTTCGAAATGACCATTGCATTATTTGTAATAGGTTTAAATCACTTAACATATAAATCAAGAAATAAATCGCAATCTGATTAATTCTTTAAAATGTTCATGTCGTTCTGCAATTATACGCGTGTGGCATTTGCAGGAGATGCTACCTAGGACCTGTACTTAATCAAGTGCGAATTGAAATGCATACTTATATACAATGTGGGTCGTTATACAAGTAAAACGGTTTTGCATAATTCCCGAACCGAAGCTTTCCAGTAGGGGCTGAAAAAATAGGGCATGTGAAATAAAGTTTTCAAATCCGGGTCACAAGTATTTTGGTTGGTATGAAAATGGAAATTTCTTCGGTGTCATTTTAATGTTTGAAAAACAAGATCAAACGTTCAGATTCACGAATGCAAATAAAAAAACGTTGTTTTATTGGGATAATAAACTATAGTACAACCATATTCAAATTTGAATAATTATTCTTAAGGTTTCATCGGGTATGGGAATAGGAAACATGAGTGTCTAGACTTTGCCATGGATGATCGATTCACAATCAACGCAGGGGATGGGAATGGGGACCGCTATTTAATTTATGTTTTTCCCTGTTTGATGAGAAGATAATTGTCAATCGAAACAATTAACATAATTTATGTTTTCTTACTGTACTAGCCTTTTTCGCCTTACTTTGTTATTTTATGGTTTGAAGTTTGGTTCAAATATCGTTCTCAATAAACGAATTATATTGCTAAGCAATGCCTTGTCGATAAGGCACTATTTTGATTTATTTTGTATTCATATATTCAGTAGACAACCTGCAAATCAACAAAAAAAAAGCATTCAAACCGTGTACATAATCAAGATTTGATTCAATTTTTGTAAATAATTACGTTTGGTCTAGGGAAACTGAAATTTCAATCGAGACACAAATCTTTAATAGAAAGAGAAATAAGGAACAATTATTAGAAAATGCATTTATATCCACTTTAATACGTGTCTTATGGTCTCCTTTGTAAGGTTGAAATCAGGCCATAACTGCGGTAGATTAAAAATATAAGTTAACAAAAAGTAAATGTAATCAGAATTTGCTTAATACATTTAGACCATTTTTATGAAGCCTAGATTATTCAGCAGTAATTTGAATCAATGCACCATGCATTGATTTTCCTATCCTTTTTTGTATGCATAAAATCATGTTAGATTTTTAAAAATATGATTTGTTCTCGTATATATATATTGCTTAAATGTTTTTTTATTTTATTTTAAATATGAACTTTATCCCGGCTATAAATAGTTCTTCTGACTAATTAAACGATGTAACTGTTCTTGATTAAGATGTCACGTCCGTCACCCACTTTATACACTTAATTTTTATGTAAAGAGTCCATCCTTTAAAAACACCAAGATGATTTGATCAATAAGCTATTTGATATAAGCGTCTAATTTGAGTAGGGGAATAAGGAGAGTATTGGACCAAACTGGTCCAGTACTCTCCTTTTATTCTGGACCCCCCCCCCCCCGGGGGGGGGGCGGGGGGTCGGGGGGGGGTCGG
>LQRL01055948.1:0-17820 GCA_001703475.1 Hydroides elegans
GTTTACCCGTCTGGGCAGCACCTGGGCATTCAAATGCCCTTCTTCCTATTCAACCAACGAAGACTTACTTGTGATCGCCGCTACAGTCCCACATCTCCACCTCGATTTTGCTGCCACGTTTGCCCGTCTGCGCAGCACCTGGGCATTCGAACTCGACGATTCTAACGCCCTGCGTCGGGTGATAGTCGCCTTACTTCCTTTTCAACTAACTAAGACTTACTTGTGATCGCAACTGCAGTCCCACATCTCCACCTCGATTTTGCTGCCACGTTTGCCCGTCTGCGCAGCACCTGGGCATTCGAACTCGACGATTCTAACGCCCTGCGTCGGGTGATAGTCGCCTTACTTCCTTTTCAACTAACTAAGACTTACTTGTGATCGCAACTGCAGTCCCACATCTCCACCTCGATTTTGCTGCCACGTTTGCCCGTCTGGGCAGCACCTGGGCATTCGAAATCGACGATTCGAACGCCCTATGTCGGGCAATAGTCCAGATACTTCCTTTTCATCCAACTTAGACTTACTTGTGATCGCCGCTACAGTCCCACATTTCCACCTCGATTTTGCTGCCGCGTTTGCCCGTCTGGGCAGTACCTGGGCATTCGAACTCGACAATTCGAACGCCCTGTGTCGGGTGATAGTCGCCGCCAAACGTCTCTGTGGCATCCGAAAGGAAATTAGCCACTGTTGTTTTACCGCTCTATGCATAACAAAATATTATTAAAAATTAAAGGGTTGGGATTTTGTTCAACACGAGTCAGAAAGCTGATCACCGTTGGCTTACCGCTCTATACAACAGAATATTATACATTAAAAGGATTTGAATTTAGTTTTACATGAGTCAGACAGTTAGTCAAAGATTTGTTTTAAGTCAGACCCTGTTGTCTTATCTCTTTTTATAAATATATAGAAGATCGACTATAATAAACTAAAAGGAACATGTCATGAGTTGGATCTTTATAATGGAAGACATGGCCTTGACTTTTATTCGATTTGATGCGTAATGCAATACATCATCAATTAAACATTTGAACGATGGAGTGTTTTTTTTTCAAACATTTTGTATACATTTAAAATATGACATAAGAAATGGCATGCTAATCGACAGATGTTAACAAATAAATTACCTCATTTTAGGGCTTTAAAAGCCATTGTTACTAGATTTACATACATAGCAACAACATCAAAATAAAATATTCAGTTAAAAAAAAAACACAGATAAACTAAACTCGAGGGACGCGATTTGCAAATGAAATACGATATACAAATGTAACTAGAAGGTCAGTGACCTTGGATCCCCCGTGAACTTCAACAATTCGTATATGCAGGATGGTCAGTTTTAACTAAAACTAACCTTGGAAATAACGAACTATTTTGCGAATAAACAAGATCATGTGATGAAAGAAAAACAGAGTAACATCTTGCATCATCACTAACTTCTTTCTGAAGACATGTCATGAACTGACGAGACCAGTTGGCAAAAGTATCCTCAATTTATAAATTAAAGGAAATATGCTTTTATAGGCACGAGCTCATATAGCACATCCATATTATCTAATATTATCACCCACATTTCCTCATCTGAATATGAACTTTTCGCTTCTTTTTAAAGTGCTCCAAAATCGGTTTTCAACCGATCGCGATGACATCATGACGAGGCACGACTTCAGACCTTAGTTTATATGTGTATTAATTTCAAAATCTCTCGTTCAATTCCTTCATACCAGACTCGCGTGCACAATGTACTTAACATCGGGTGAAAATGATGAAATCGACAATTTTCAAAGTGTTCCAGAATCGACCATTTTCAACCGATCGAGATGAAACCTTGACGAGGCACGACTTCAGACCTTGGTTTATACGTGTACAAAATTTCAAAGCTCTAGCTCAACTCCTTTATACCCAACTCGCGTGCACAAAGTACTTAACATCTGAAAAAAAAGTTTAAAATCGACAATTTTTAAAGTCCTCCAGAATCGACAGTTTCAACCGATCGAGATGATACCTTGACGAGGCACGACTTCAGACCTTGGTTTATGCGTGTATAAAATTTGAAATCCCTAGCTCAATTCCTTCATACCAAACTCGCGTGCACAAAGTACCCTATATCAAGCGGGACAGACAGACGGACAGACAGACAGACGGACAGACAGACAGACGGACGGACAGACGGACAAGCTCAACCCTATATCCACTCGTTTTCACGGGGGATAACAAATCTATACGAGGTCCAAGGCCACCACTGGCCCACTTTTCGAGGTTTTTTTAGCTTATTTCTGTGACGATATCAAATCGGAAACCGAAAATGCCTGAATATTAAAGCTAGGCCTAATAATTGAAGGGCTCCGTGCAACAATGTGTTAAGTCTGAAAATGACGTTTTGAGAAAAGAGACATTGAATGTTTTTATATTGGTAATTTATATAAGAATTGGCAAGTAGCCAAATGATGAATTTTTTATGATCGCATTCATATTTTAGCATCCTCCAAGTTTAAAACATGGATCGGTTATCACTTGGCACTTTGCCATAAAGTTTAGCGAAACATGTTAAGTCGACTTAACACATTGTTGCACGGAGCCCTTCAATTGTAGTTCGACAACTTATTTTGAAAAAAATATCTATTATCATACAAATTAAACACAATTTCCGAACAGTCGTCGCTAAAGACACCAGGCCCTCAGGGCGGCCCACCACCACTTTTCCTTCAAAAAGGTTGAATTCAAAAGTCGTTAATCTTACTTTACACAACTACGCAAAATACGTAACAAAAGTGTTGTTATGAGTGTGTTCAGGGGTCATTATATGTAACAAATTCCCTTTTATGAAAACAACTTTTTTATACCTCGCTTTTGGAAACTATGTTGTATGGAAACTATATATAGCTAATTGAGGCTGTCGCTTTGCATTTAACAGTTCATGTAAAAAAAAAGGTATATGCCAGAATTCAAGACCGGGCCACCCCGAGGCTTTAGCGGCCCTGAAGCCCGGAAACTCGTATTTATTTTTTTCTATATCATTTATTATTTTGGGTTTCGTTGAAAATTGTGTATCTTAATTTATCAATAACATCTAAAAGTATGATTGTTGAATTAAAGTTTAAAGTGGTAAAATGTGAACTTGAGTTCAATTCTTCTACAACGACATAAGTCCCGCCATAGTTACATCACGCAATAGTTCTAATACGTAACCAATTGCTTTGTATGAATTTATGCTAGCACTGGGTTACACGACCATTTTCAATGTAAACCAAAGAACCTTTTGAAACTGAATATCCCACTCTCGTTCATTTATAATTTTAGTCTTGTTTGAAAGAATGATAACATTAAAGTAATATTAAATATTTGTCATTAAATGACAAATTGATATCCTTATGAAAAAAATGAAGTTTTATAAAAAATACACGTGTTTGTTTTGAATGTCAACATTCGAAACGGGCGGCGAATCGAAAGAAAACGGGGGGATGGCTACTTTTTTTTAAGTTTTTGCAACAAAGTCAATACATTTTTCAAGTGTTTGAAGGGATGTAACACTGAGAAAAGCTTAAATTTAGTGACAATCAATTTCTGAGTATGTTCTTTATCAAACACATACTTTAGTAGCGCGAGTTATTTAGCAAATGGAAAAATACAACAATGTCTTTGGTTTACATTGAACCAGGTCGTGTGACCCAATGGGATAATAAATTAAAAACAAAACCAATGGGTCACGTATTGGGACTACATCACGCAAACAATTACATTAATTTATAAGGAAAAATCTATATCAGATTTCGAAAAAAAGAAGCGGTCACAACATGAGCGATATTTTCAAAATGTCTTAAAATGACTTATTACGATTTATCAAACAACTCAAATTTAAATGATACATATGATAGATTTACGAGGGCAGCGAGGTATTTTCGGCTTGATTTGGAGCCTTTTGGAAGTTATTAAGATATAAAGCAATTGACAGCTTTTAAACTGAATGCGTACGAAAAGAGGGGCTTGAAATGAATCTTTATCAACCCGTTTGCTTTTATAGTTATTATTCAATATGGAACAAAACAACTTTAAACATAACGAAACGATGAATCGTTGGAAAGATCAATTTCGGCCGAAGCCTTTATCTTCAATAAATCACATCGTGTAACAGATTTCCTTTCGTTACGCAGTCTTGTTTGTCATTATTGATCAATTTAAACATTATTACATGTATATAATTGATTATGGCTTGAAGTTTATCGATGAAATTTCACATCTCAATTATCGCCCATTATATTTAAAGACATTTTATAATAGTTTTGACCCACAAATTTCAGCTTATTTTTCTATCAAACAATGTCACATTGTCATATGATAGTGTATATGTAACAGTAAGCTATGCAATGTCAGACAATGCGTTATTTTTACTTTCGCCGAAAAGACCTTTCGAAACGAAACACCTTCTTAACCTCGTATACAAACAAAATAATCTTATATGCACTATAAATCATAAAAAGCTGTCAAATGATTTTTTGACAAATTCGATTTTTTCTTCATTCAACTTGAGAGTGAGACAACTTATCCCGAATTTTATAATTTAATAATTTAACATGTTTTTGTGAACACACATTATCAACCTATTGATCAAATTATGTATAAATGTTGTATTTTTAAAACAAATTTTTCAGCACTACAGCGAAGAAATTCGACCATTTAAAGGTAGCGCTCATATTGTGACCACTTCATATTGTGACCACCCCTGTAGTGTAGGGAATGGGATGCAATGAGTGTGATTGTCCCTCATTTGGATAAACATTCAGTCATTTTAAGTTATGCTGATTTAATAAAGCTCTTTGTATGGTGAATTAAAATGCTATATATACTAAGCCTTATGTATATCCCAGTCGTTAACTGTTAGATCATTTGACAGGCGAACTGACAGATGAACGATAATATGTGATTATTTTCTTCAGTACAATTTGTATGAAAATTACCCAATATTCATTATTTTGGTATAAACTGAACGATAGTCTGATTTTATAAACATCACATACCTCACATGGCCCCAGCACTAATATTTTGGCTTTGATCATATTTGTTTTATTTTGCTACTGAAATATTTGAGAAAACGAGTTTCGTTAGCGTCCGTAGTAATGAAGAGGTTTTCAAAATTGGTTGGTATTCACGTATCATTTTCTATAAACTGAGGGCTATATTTTTTCTCAAATATAGCTATTTTTATTAGATAAAGAATAAGATAAACGAGGTTATGCATGAATAGGAGTTGTAAGATGAATTAAAAATTCATATTGATCGTATTTCGTTAATGTCAGCCAATTCAGCCGATTAGGCTTTTTCGTCGATTAAAGCCAACAATGGGTTTCTTCAATGTCAGCCAATCCAGCCAAAATTCAGCCACATGAAAACTGGCTTAATAGGCTGAATTTTGTCACATGACAATAAAGCCAAAAACGCATTTCTTTAATGTCAGCCGATCCAGTCAAAAGTCAGTCCGAGCGAAGCTGGCTTAATTGGCTGAATTTTACCATGTTACCCAGTGTTTCGATTTTAGATGTGTTTGTGTTTTGTTAAATTTATGTTGTAAGGTTTAATGATTACTTTTTGATTGCAAATAATATCAATAAGGGAGTTCGATAATTCCCGAAAATTATATATTCGCGGATGTCTTCATGATAAACGGGGGAGAACTGTTGGTATAACATATAAGAAAAAACCCTCTGAAAATTGGAAATTTATATTTTTTGGAAAGACTACAGGCAGTTAACACTTATAAACCTCACAATTAAACACACATTAGTATACTTCAATACATACTTTGATCTTGAATTTGCACGTAAACTCTAAGTATTACGAATTCTATTACGCATACTAAAGCGATTTTCAACGTTTCTCCCTCTTTTTCTTGGTTAAATATCCGCGATTTTTTTATTTTCAAGAAATGTCGAACTCCCTTATTTAACAGTTCAACCAATTGTATAATTGTTTGCGTCGAATTTTGTTCATTATGATTTGGAAAATACAATGAATTGGCTTACATTAAAGAAACACACTCATTTTTTTAAAACATTTAAAGATGAAATGTTTTGTATAACAAAAAGAGTAAAAAATGATGAATACGAATAACATTTACTTTAAATTGGTGCTTATAGCTAAGTGAAGACAGCTGCGATGAATAATATGATCTCAACTAATAACAAGACGAGCGAACCCAAATGTATTAATGTAAAGAACTACTATGCAACACCTGAAATGATAGCCACAGCAAAAGCTTTCAGAGCCAAAAAGTGATGAGGAATGGCAACATCTTATACTAGGCACAAAATATACAACAGAAAAATGATGGATAGTTGTGGTAGAAGAATGAGCTACTGCGGATGATGCAAACATTACCACAGCCAATGAGAACGACCTACACCAATTAACTGAATGAATCAATGAGCTATGTTTACAATTGGGGACAAAAATGAAAAAGACAAAGGCAATGTTGATAATCAAGAAATGCTTAGGTTTAATTTGTTAAGCAGGTCAGTAAGCTTGTTTTCGAGGCAAAATAATTGAGAAAATTGCAATCGTGAAGAAAATATTCGTTAAAGTATCGAAATTCTCGAACAAAATACGATTCTGACGAAATCTAGGCTAAAAGACGTAGACCCGGTGACATCAACAATGTAAACTAGTCAACACTGCTTATTGACATATAGAGATTAAATATAAGCAGAATATCACATCAACACTTGAATTGCTAAGAATTGCACTTTAACAGTTAATATAAAATCAAAACATAACAAGGCGAGAACTTGTTCTCTCTGCCTAATCTCATATATTTAAATCGTGATGTGTTTGATACGTGTTGATGGCTTTAGTTTGATAGTTTGAAATACTATTAAATACAGTATATTCATCTACATTGGATGTTCATATAAGCACCAGATATTATCATCTATGAAAGATTTGATTGAAAATGGATGGAAAGCAAATATTGTACTTTTTAACATAATATGTATGTCTTTATAATATAATAATATTTGATATCTCTTTGATTATAGCAAACCGCAATATCAAGTAATCAACAAAACACAACAGCTTTAAAGTATGCTATTACTTAAGATTATAATCAAACCTTTATGTTGCATTTTCATATATAATAAAATTATACATTTTATCTTAATTCACATTTCTAGAGGCACAGAGAATCATGAAGGAATTTATAATTTCATATGTATAAATATCACATTCAAGTAATGTGAACCATTTTTTAAATATATATTTATCACGTATTATGCTTTATTCCTAGAGTAGAGTGACATACGAGGTGACATATTGTTAAAAACGGACGTCACCAGGCCCTTTTAATGCTGCTTTAAAGCAAGTCTCGTCTCCTTGGTATAGAACGTGCCTCAGAAAATACATACTTCAAACCATCAAGCAATTTCCGTTGAAAATGGTAATAAAGTATGTAATCCAATACTAAGGAATAACAACTTCATTCCTTATTTCTTTTAAACATAATACATGCCATCTGGATCACTTTTAAACAATTATTCAAGATATTTACACAAACGTGTGTTTATTTACAAGTTCCGTTGTTCTTGTGCATTTGAGTGCTCACACCACAGTATTTCTACGCAAAACATTGCGTCACAATGGGGCACGTATTAATGACGCTTACGTTTTTAATAAATCCTTTTTATATGTGTTATGTGTTATATTAATTGTGTTAATATGAATTTTGAAGTAATATATAAGGTAGTTTAATAGGGTGCTGCTTATTTTTCTATAATGAATATACTTCAATTTCGAATACAAAAACGGACGCAATAAAGAAATTGATATTAGATAATTTCATTTTTTAGTAGCAATTGTTATATCAACACTGATGGGTCTTAACCAAATTACTGAAACAAATTAACATTTGGCCCTTTAGGGGATTTTATTTTAATTTATCATTTTAATGAATTTGACATTCAGATGCATATATCTAGGAATAAAAACAATACTACAATTCGTGACGATTGAAATCTGTCAATTCTCCTCGGGAAAGCAAAAAAATAGTTTCACGAGAGCGAAGCTCGAGTGAAACTATTATTTGTTGCTTTCCCTCGGAGAATTGACAAATTTCACTCGCCACTCATGAGAGAGTGTCATTATAGACAAGGGGGATTTGACAAGTATTTATATCTGGAACTTTCTCTAAAATTACGTTTGCCATGCAAAAAATGATGTTGATTATTTAAAGTTGTAAGTAAGTTAACATCTAGGCAATATGTAAGTAATCTAAAACAGTATGATGCCACATCTGTCACAATATAATCGTCAAACTTTGCTGTGTTTAGATCTCATAAAACAATTATTTTTTATAAACTCATTTTTTATTAACACATTTTGAATACAAAATCTTTCGTATAACATACTTTTTTATAACAAATAGCGAGTTTTTTTGGCTTCAAAAGAAACATATAATCAGATATAAATGTTTTTTTTTTCAATATTTTATACGAAACATGCATACCTCACACAAGCTTCTATACTTGATGTTTTATCATATCAGTTCTTCCAGTATTTCAAATTATGTATATCTTTTACTACATACATTTAACAATCTGTGATCTAACTCTGTATTTTTAAGTGTCGCCAAAAAATCTGAAATTCATACAATTTTGCTGTTGATATTGCAGCTGTGAATTTACTAAATCAATTTCTATCCCAACGCAACATTACAAACATCACGACTAAAAACGATATTTATCCAGTGAAGGTCTTATCGTAACTATATTCTGGATCTATTGAGTATTCCATATATGCATTATCATTATCCTCCTGATGTTTCTCAAACTCTCGTACAATGCCTAAGTCAATATTCTTACTTTTACAAACAACTTCAATTACAGTTAAAAGCCTTTGGATGATGCACAACGGGTCCTTTCGATAGGTGCAACACGATTTCTCGTCATCGGGCAATATATCCAGAGGATCAAAACAAAAGAACAATGAGTTTTTGAGATCAGCATTGGCCAAGGCAAACAAGCTTGGAAGACTGCCTAACCGAATCCTGCGTTCGAGATGTTTGTATATGAAATAGGTCCATTGCAAAGGAAAGAGCTCCGTGATGTGCAGTGGGCATACATGAATCACATAAAACACGAAAAAAAAATAAACTTGTTTTCAGCATGTAAGTCTTTAAACTATCTTCCAAGTTGTACACATCTTTAAGTTTTGCAACGATATGCCAAGGAAAAAAGTCGGCTATTCTCAGAGCTTTTGCATATATAAAACCAAGCTTTGCTGATGGAGGGAGCACAGTCATGATGTGATATTCGGTGTCGTTGAAAACTACTACTAAACCTTGACGAGGATCACCCTTGTTGAAAAGGAAATATTCATGTTTGTCTGTGTAATCTTTATCTGTGCTTCTGAAAACATCGATTAAGCATTTGTATGAGAAAAGCTTTAAGACAACTACTAAATCTATGTAGATGTCCAGGTCTTTATAACTCTGTCCTCGCCATGTTACATGTAAACACGAAATGTTTTTCACGTCTAGAAATACATTATCTAAAATCAATCGATCTTTGTATACCTTACTTGAAAAAACATAATTTATAGCATTCTTTAGTATGGTATCTAGCTCAAGCCTTAGCTCATCAATATCAAAATGTAAGTCCGAATCATACAGATTAGAAGGAAGCTTGTCTCGATGAGACGGCTTAACTTTAACTAAAACATTGGAAATATCATTTTGTTTGCAGATGACATCCACAAATTTTCGGATATTGTCACAAACTAGGTGATACTCAAATTCATTAGGTAGATAGGGACGAGTTTGCTCTTTTCCACTTCCAACTAAGACGGGCCTAAACGAAAACAGAGGATACAATGTTTAAACTTGCTCAGATATATCTATCATGAGTTTGTCAATCAGGTTGTGGACTTCCAGTCTTTCGGGATCATTGAAGTTTTCCTCAACTTGTTGTTGTACTAAAAAGAATCGTGATGAAATATCCAAATCTGATAAAATCTCTCCTATCCTTTGTGTAGACAGTTTCGTTGAAATACTCGACAGGCGATTATACCAAGACATATATGCTTCGGTATCAATTTGGTTAATGGTGCCCTTATTGTGCTGTATAACTTTAACTAAATACCTTGCAGTTGGTGAGTCTTGCATGGAGATATTTAGTATACTTATGTTGAAAGGGGGAGCAGCTGATGTTAAATCCTTTGTCCTTATGCTATGAGAAAGACAATGTTTAAAACGAAAGATTAGTTTAACTATGGATTTCAATCCATGTTCTGCAGCAAAGAAAAGCATTTGCATACCTCGATTTGATCCATATATGTCTGAAAAGCACAAGTGCAAACTCAGGAATTCGATTTTTGTCATATAATGCGAAACATTTGGTATGTGAAATTTGATTCCAAGTATCATTGTTTGATACAATAAACATAACACACTATATGACTGTACCGATTTCTGCCACAGTAGAAAACATACTTTGATTATACATTTGCTCAGGCTCTTTTGTATAGCAGTTTGTAATAATGAATTTATGTGCGTAAATAATAGCAAAGCATATGGTTTGACTGAATTAAGCAAACATTCTACACTCTGCTGGCATCCTAGTTCAATGGAACGTAATATAAAATAAAACAATGCCATAAGATTGAAAGGAACGTACAAATACTGCAGAAACCATTCTATAAGCCTAGGAATATCATGTTTAATTGAATAGCTAAGTAGCTCTATAATGCTATACTCTCCATTTTTCATACATTCGCTTTTTATGTTCAATTTTGTAGGAAATGTTTTATGATTTTCAACAAGATATTGTACAGTTGTAATATGTTTTTTCACTATTGCATGAGTTATTGGTAAAAGACTATACCTATCCCCACTATACACATCAATACACCCACATTCTGCTAATAGCATAATAGCCTGAATATTACCAGTACTACAAGCAAAGTGTGTTGCAGTAAAACTATTATAATCACAACAGTCAGTATTCAAATTTATTTTATATTTTCTATCCAGCAATAGCCTTAGGGTATCCACTCTTCCCGAAGAACATACTGCCATATACGGAGTGATACCGGTTGCATCCTCCTCGTTTACATCAATGTCATCACAGTCCAACAACAACTTTGTAATTTCAAACGAATTGCAAAGAGCGTTACTTAGTGGTGGCGCTCTCTCGTCTGGCTGTCGATTGACACTGATATGAGGGACAGCCAACAGTGTTTTGGCGAATTCTACATCACCATAGTTTGCAGCCCTACTTAAAAGGGATCGTCCTTTGTATACAATGTTTACATTAAGTGTGTCCTCGAAAATCCTCATATGATCATCAAAATCTTTTTGGTTCGACAATACGCAATCATACATTATAAAGTTTATTATTTTCAACTACTTAAACAAAAATCTAAGTTGTATACCAAATTACGGGCTTGTATTCCAAATTGTGTTTTACATATATTCAACCTTATCCATGCATAATTTTATTTGCTGATGTGTATACAAAATTAAGCCAAAAATACTCAGAACCTTGATATGTCGTTATATAATATTATGAGTATTAACATAACGATCCATATACTGTTGCGCAAAAACTCTCTATACACATTAATGCATTTACTAGTAAAACATACATCCAACGCAATGAAGCATAAACACATTGTTCAATTTTGTAAAGGTGTGTCAATAAACAAATGGATTCAAGTAAGCTCAATGAGATCACTTCAGAATTATCCGTTATAAGACGGTTGTTCACTTGCCAAACTATTTATTTTGGATTAGCCTTCTGCATTGAATTGAGGTGTATGCCGTCACAGAGCCTTTAAGTAGCCCATAGTTCCAGAAAATATTGAACAGAGGGCACCAATTGTATGAAATATCAGGGAGAACGAAGGCGTCAATTTATTTCGCTAAGCCAAATAAGAGCAAAGGGAGAGGGTGCGGCCGCTCGTGTCTCCTCTAAACCCGCGCCTGGGAGTTTATATGTTCATATTATATCAATAATTTTATTTGGTTCCCTGTAAATAGATTAATTTCTAAAGTGGGTAACATAAAATCAGATAAATTAACGATACTTCATTTCTATTCGTAAAGAAACACAGAATGAGTTTACCCGTGGATGTATAGTTATATACTTTTTCGAAATCCGTAAAATGATGCTTATAAATGTAATTGGTCACAAATTGCTCTAAACATATTAAGCTTATAAGGCTCTTGATAACCATGGTTACGTTATGTTTGTATATAAGGGACATGGTTGAACGCGCAAAATAAGAAAATACAAAATATATGCATGCGCACTATTTTGCATTTAAAATATAGCACAATTGTATTTTTATAAAATTAAGATTAAGAATTATTGCCATACAATAAGTGTAGCGAAATATGATTCCATTGTTTCAGAATCAGACTAAATCATCATAATGCATGCAACCAGTGAATAACAAATCGAACGAATGTTTAGCTAACGAGCCTCGCGCTGAAGTTGATAATCGTGATTACACAGTCTGTGTATAAAGGACGATAGGTTAAAGCGGTCTTAAAATAAGACAATGCATGCGCACTATTTTGCATTGCAATATATAACCCATAAACGTCAGTTATCAGCCGTGTTTAGCATACACGGGGCATACATTTTTATTTGCCCCCCAATTAGGGATAATTTCCAAAAAAAGTACAACCGATGTCTCAAATAATGATTTATAGACAACCCTTATGTGGATGCAATAGAATGTTTTATTGCCTTTTTAAACCATAATATTACACAATATTATGTTTAGAATTAGCACTTCTTTTGACACATAATTATATATTCATATATTCCATATTACATATATATATCATTTTCAAATTTTAAGCATCCTAATGAATAATAATTAATAACATGTAATTACAGATACTACCTGGTTTTCTAAAGAACTGTAAATTTGTATATATTGTTCCCCTTGCTACTGTTACTCTCATAATGGAAATCGACTTTTCAATAGAATGGAAAATATATTGCGAATAATTAATTTTCAAGAGTCGTAATGCAATCGACATATAGGTGACCTGCCACCGCATAATACACATTCGTAACAATGGGCTTGGTTTTATTTTGACGTTATTTATAATCCTCATACATATTTTCATAAAAATCTCAAATATATATTATAGAAAATATCAAATAACATATTTTGTTGCAAAAGTGATAGAAATTCATCTTAACAATCAAATCCCAATCTTAAACCGACATGTTTCAAAATTGTTTCAAGAGGAATTCGCAATGTGGAATCCGTAAGTCGGTCTTTAAATGAGGCCATAGCAACGTCGATTCATGTCCCGATCTGAATACACTGTCAATATTGCGACGTAAAGGCGACGTAATATCAACAACGCCATGAGGACAACTTTCAAAACAAGAAGTGAGAACGTATGATTATTCAACAACGTTATTAAAATACGTCGTGTTTCAATTCCAAACGACGTCCTTTTTGCGTCGCGGACTTTTAACTACGTGGTCAGGACGTTCTAATCAGTTTGTTAGCTGAGTAGATAGAAGGGGTGCTAATTCAAAAATAGATATTAGTGGGATCAATAAGAACCATTAAGGCTCGTTTATTATAAGGCAACTGTTTACTAAGCCTTTCGTATATATTTACTTTGAATTAGTCTTTTCTTTTGGATGGAAGTCTTTGCGGTCACGGATTCATTAAGTTTAGAAGTGAGGAATTATAGAAGAAAAATATAAAACTAACGATTAAATAAGTGTAACATATGTATCCACAAAATATTAAGCCTGGGCGCCAAAGGTATTTATCATTAGAGCAATATATTTGTTGCATAACAAATGGGAGCTGATGATTGTGACTTGGTACATGTACAGGTATATGTAAATTGAAGCGGTATAACAATTTAGATATTATCGGGTATTAATCATATATTAACAATTATAGTTCACATACATTTGCATTTAGGAAAATCCCCCCAGGACAAATATCCCCGATTAATCCCACTTGACAATGCCCTAAAGATGGCATTTCCCTGAATTTTTTTTTTGATTTATTTAATGTTATAAAAATCACATAAAATAATTGAATATTTCAAATCAATGGTTAAAAAGTTGATTCATATATTAATCACAAAACAAAAACGTTTAGTTAAAATCATCTGTTCAAGTTTTAATTCAATTTCACTCTTTGGCACTTCAATTAATCGTTTTATAATATTATAAGCATTGACATAAAGAATCGAAATACTGTTGCACGAAAGCTCTTCACATACATAAATGCATAGACAAGACGAAAAATATATCAAACAAAATAAAGTATAAACGCATTGTGGAATTTTGTATATGAGTGCAAATAGTCAAATGGTTCCAAGTAAGCTCAATAAGAACACTTAAGATTTGTTTTCATGAAAGACAGCTCTTCTCTTGCCATTCACCAGTATTTACTTTGGATAAGCCTTTAAAAATGTTTTGCAATCACAGAGTCAAAAGCAAAGCTATAGGGAATTATTCAGGTAAAATATATAGGTCAGAATTTACTACTTGTCATGTGCGGCTCTCGAAAATATTGAACTCGGGCATAATTATAAGAAATATCAGAGTACACGTGGCATAATTCGTCATATTGTGGTATAATAAAATTAAGAACGAAGGGAAAAGGTGTGCATGCTCCCTGTTAGCCCACAGCTTGGGTTTATATCATTCCACAAATAGTGAGTAGAGTTGGTTCTCAGCAAGTATAATGAAATGTGTGCTTCATGGATTCAAAACTATATAAACTGAATTTTACATGCATTCGTGTTAAATCCATGTAAAAGATACTGTTAAGAGTTGCTTAATGTATATAGAAGATTCCCCGGTTATATCGCTCACATGTATCTGTGTTTTGTGTTTGCATATTGAAATGCACATTCAAACAAAGTCTGAATAGTTTGGTTTCTACAAAAGTTTTAGGTGTGGCAAATAGCAAAACATACATAGGAAAAGTATAAGAATAATTGTATATTTTTTTCGGTCGCAACTTGCGCAGTGTCGTCATTTTACAAGATCACGTGTGGACGTCTCAATTTGAAATCATATCCCGGTCCTATCCGCAGTGCCGACTTTGAGACGTTTAATATATGATAATACAGGTCAAGATAAGTGGTTTGCCGAGGTGGGGGAGGAGTGCATATTTTGTAACATATACTTAGCGGGCATCTGCTACTGTATGATTTAACCGTTTGAAAAGTTACCTTCATATAAAAATAAAAATAGATAAAAAAGAAATGAATGATAATAAGGAATAAATCAGGTTTGTAGTGCTCACTCTGTACAATATTCAATCCAATGTGGACCCCTTATTATCGAATGTACATTGTACTTAGTGTGCATTTTAGATTGTTACAATCAAGGAGGACTTTATAACTTTGACATTAATATGCACTCGAAATCAGAAATATTTCAAATATGATAATAGATTTTTTTACAAATTCACGGCACTTGTGGCGCAAATGATACGATCGCTGGATAAGTATGCTAGACGATAGGGTGTCAAATCGAGCTGTCTGTTTAAGTGTAATTCGTTGGAGATGACGATAGTCAGTTGCCAAAATATGATGGAGAGCAAAACAATCCTGATGAGAGTTTTAAAGACAAAATATAACACTTTTATCAATACCTTATTTTATCTTTTTAATCATATTGTTACATATATTTCAGTAGGAATTGATACATAAACTGACAAAACAATCATGTATGCATATATTTCATATAACATATACACATTTCATTTTCAAATTATAACCATCTTAATAAATGGCTATTTATGATAACATTTGATTATGACCGGTAAGCATTTGAAACTTATATAATGTTCCTCTTGCTCCTCTGTGGCTTAAATGACGCAATCAATTTCAAATTCAGAAATATTCACTCGTAATCGCATTTGAAATATCCTGGAATCGAGATTTAAATGAAAACAGTTTTAGCGAAATGAGACATTGTAAACATCACCTTTC
This sequence comes from Hydroides elegans, assembly GCA_001703475.1. NCBI lineage: Eukaryota > Metazoa > Annelida > Polychaeta > Sabellida > Serpulidae > Hydroides > Hydroides elegans. The sequence continues at coordinate 15,983 of LQRL01055948.1, forward strand.
TATACAATATTCATCCTACAAATGTCTTACCATAACTATACTCCGGATCTATCGAGTATTCCAAATATGCATAACCAATCTCCGCCTGATGTTTGTCTAGGTCTCGCACAATGCATAAGTCGATATTCTTACTTTTACAAACTACTTCAATTACATTAAGAAGCCTTTCAATGATGCACAACAGCTCCCTTCGATAGGTGCAACACGATTTCTCTTCATCAGGCAAAATATCCAATGGATGAATGCATAGGAACACGGAGTTCAATACTGTCCTACTGGCCCATGCGAACAAGCTTGGAAGACGGCCTAACCGAATCCTGCGTTCGAGATGTTTGTATATGAAATAGGTCCATTGCAAAGGAAAGAGCTCCGAGATGTGCTGTGGGCATATGTGAATCACATAAAAATAGCAAAAATACATACTTGTTTTCAGCATGTAGGTCTTTAAACTATCTTCCAAGTTGTACACATCTTTGAGTTCTGTAACGATATGCCAAGGAAAAAAGTCGGTTATTCGCAGAGCTTTGGCATAGATAAAACCAAGCCTTGCGGAAGGAGGGAGCACACTCATGATGTGATATTCGGTGTCGTTGAAAGCTACCGCAAAACCTTCATAAAGGACACCCTTGTTAAAAACGGAATATTCACGTTTGTCTTTGTAATGTTTATCTGTGCTTTTGAAAACATCGATCAAGCATTTGTATGAGAAAAGTTTTAAGGCAACAACTAAATCTATATAGATGTTCATGTCTTTATAACTCTGACCTCGCCATGTTACATGGAGACAAGAAATATTTTTCCCGTCTAGAAAGGCATGACCTAAAATCAATCGATCTTTGTATACCTTACTTGAAAAAACATGATTTATAGCATTTTTCAGTAACATATCTAGCTCAAGCCTTAAACCATCAATGTCAAAATTGAACTCCGAATCATAAAGATTAGAAGGAAGCTTGTTTCGATGGGACGGTTTTACCTTTACTAAAACACCAGAAATATCAGTTTGTTCGTAGATGACTTCCACACATTTTCGTATATTGTCACAAACAAGGTGATAGTCAAATTCATTTGGTAGATACGGACGAGTTTGCTCTTTTCCACTTCCCACTAAGACGGGTCTAAATGAAAACAAACGAGACAATGTTTTTACTTCTTCAGAAATATCTACCATAAGTCCATGAATAATGGTGTGGACTTCCAGTCTTTCGGTATCATTGAAGTTTTCCTCAACTTGCTGCTGCACTAAATCGAATCGTGATGAGAGATCCGAAATCCTTCCAATCCTTTTTGTAGACAGTTTTGTTGAAATACAATCCACACGATTATACCAAGATGTATATGCCTCGGTATCAATTTGATTGATGATGCCTTTATTGTGCTTAATAACTTTAACCAAATACCTTGCAGTTGGTAAATCTTGCATGGCGACATTCAGTATACTAATTTTGAACGGGGGAGCAGCTAATGTCAAATCATCTGTCCTAATGCTGCGAGAAAGACGATGTTTGAACTGAAAGATTATTTTGACTGTGGATTTAAAACCATGCTCCGCAGCAAAGAAAAGCATTTGTATACCTTGATTCGATCCATATATGCCAGAAAAGCACAAATGCAAACTCAGGAATTCGATTTCCTTTATATTATGTAAAACATTTGGTATGTCAAATCTTATTCCAAGTATCATCGTTTGGTACAATAAACATAACACACTATAAAACTGTACCGATTTCTGCCACAGTAGAAAACACACTTTGGTAGTACCTTTGCTGAGGCTTTTTTGTATAGCAGTTTGCAAAAAAGAATTAATGTGCGTAAATAATAGCAAAGCATATGGCTCA
>LQRL01055974.1:528-14155 GCA_001703475.1 Hydroides elegans
CACACAAAGTAGGTGTTGACTAAGAGGAGTGTGGGTATTTTTACTTATCTTTTAACAAAATCGGTTAAAAGGTATAAAGCTATACCGAAAAAAACATGTTTTATCTTTTAGTTATAAGGGCTGACTGAAGTTGTGCAAGGTGTGGCACACTGTCCTTGGACAGTCTTGTCATCTAAAAGCCACATGTTTTCCTCTATCTTTATTTTTCTCATAATATTTCACGTGACTTGTTTTTATAGATCATGTGATCTGATCCGTTTTGTTTAACGCAAAGCAAAACGCATGCAAAACGCAAACATGGAGACAGTGAAAACGCAAACGCGAACGCAAACGGATACGCAAACGCAAACGTACACATGGAGACGCCACTTAAAGATGTGTGTCGTTACGAACATTGTGTTTACACGTTCTGGTTGTTTGTTTATCTTGGTAGACTTGGATCTGAATTCATCATTCCTGGATCTCGTTATTGATAAATATTTGGTTGATGGTACAAGAAGCTTTGTTGGATAAATCTGCAATGTGTTCTCGGTTAGCTACTATTTGTGTAGGTTCGAACCTCTCATTGCGAAGATGCGTTTCTTTGCCAAATAAAAGAACGAATATTATCAGTAAATGTTTTTACATTGCCTCGTTGCTTACTTTTCATTAATGGTCATCTCTTTTTTAAACCCCTTTGCAATAGAAAATATGGGTCTTCATTCATTTTATGAGCCTTTTGAAGAACATGTTCATGAATTTAAATCTCTGTCGCAAATCTCTCTTGATTCTTTAATATGGCATCTGCTATCAATCGTCATAAAGCTAATTTTCAAAAGACAATAAAAGAAAACCCCACGTCAGCAACTTCGCACATCACGTCGTTTCCGATGTTTTCGACGTCATTTCTCACGTTTGATTTACATCAATGGCTTTGGTTAAATATTTAATTTTAAATCGTATTTACTTAAATGAAGGATAAATAATACAATAATATTTTTAGAAATCTAAAAAAAAAGAAAGATTTTTTTCTAGTCAATTTATGTCATTTCGATTTAATTGTCATCTCTTCTAATGGCCCCTCTCCCACTTATCGCCAGCTATATAATTCAATCAAGTTCACCATCACTTCCCTCGACCAACATCCCCACCCCAATCCGTCTGTCCCATTCTCAAAGATGGTCAGTACTTGGCCTTTTAAAAGACGCCGCCGCGGGCTCTTCACTTTTGCCTTTCACCCTCATCCTCGTTATGACGCAACATACGGCGTCGGTGCGTGTCACAAAGGCGGCGACCGATGTCCATTTGTGGTTCGCGGGGCTTTGCTGTTATTGATTTTTATTTGGAATTAAGGATGAATTGGTTCAAAATAGACATGTATATAATACACCAGTGTTCAATCTAGAGTGCGTTTGATATGTACTGTAATCACGCATTCATCATGATTTTCAAAATCACCATTCATTTTCAAAATCACGCATTCTTTTTCAAAATCACGCATTCATTATCAAAATCACGCATTATTTTTACGCACTGATTATTTCTAAAGACGCACTTCACTCTTTAGTGCGTTTTATGAAGAAAAAAAAATACTTAAACACATTTAAGATGTCATTATTTGCTGGCATCGATGACAAAATTTACAAACTGACCAACAATCAGTGCGTTTTTTTTCCCACGCATTTACATTGAATCTTAGATTGAACACTGGAATACTACATGCTATAATCATATTTACTTATGTTAATTCTTTGTCTTTTACAGAGGCCGACTTAGTGAAGCTACGCGAACAAATACGAAAATCTGAACAGGTGAATAGCGATTTTAGTTTATTTGGTTGTTAAATTTATTAGACTACTTTGGCCAAAATTGGCTTTTCGTAATTTAATCATGCTTTTAACCGATACGTTTAATCATGAGATATATCCCATATATTATAAATTCTATTTGTTTAAATCTTATTTTCGGTCAATTGCAAATAAAAAATATCATTTTGATTAAGACTCAGGTATGAAATATCGATTTTATCAGTAATATATTGTTAAATGTCTTAACTCCCCGGGGAGACAAACGTTGTACATGCATTGTTTAAATAAAAGCACAAAAAATGCAAGCCAGTTTCGGAAATCCCACAGTGTTTTGCTAAAAATATTTCTTTCAACAAAACAAAGCGTGCGCGCTAACCATTCATGCATTTTCTCATGGTCCTCTGCATGTGAATAATATACATTTTAAAAAATATTTCTAAATTGATATTTCTTTCGCTTTCTTTCAATGTACATATTCTTTTGCTTGATTGAGTTCATTGCTTGAATTTGTTTAGCGTCTTGAATAAGTTATTCTTATTAGTAATTGCCTTGTCAAGCTAACTGACTAATATGTACGTCGGCTATCTATGGTTCTGATTGCTGCTTTTTGTTTCCATTTCATGAGTTTTCCGATTTAATTTGATTTTAAATGCTAATTGAATAATGCTACGATTTAACCTTCAGTCATCAATTATATGCTTAAGATATGTAAAAATCATTAATAATGAGACCCGTAATAGGATGTAAGAACCTGTATGCCTCATTCAGTGAAATAATTGACCTCAAATTTGAAAGCATCGCCGATTTTAAACACTGTTTTCATTCACGGTTAAGATCTCATGTAAATAAAACCGGGCAAAATTACTTTTATTTATATCTTAGTGCAATTAGATCAGCAGCAAGTTAAGATCACGTTTGATGATAGAATTCTATTAATGTTAGTTTAAATGGAGTACAAAAGCATATTATTTTATTTTGGTTTGGTGGTTGTGAACTTTGGTTTTAGTTTTTATATATCAGCACATAGTATATGTGCCAGTATGAAAGCAACTTTACCGGTGTTTATAGAAGGAAAATGAATTTAAAATATAAAAAGGATATACATTGTAAAAGTATTTTAATATTACTCTGTGAAAATGTCAGGAATGTACCGGTCGTAGAAAAAGAAATATTCACAATCTTCTATATTTACGCTTATTTTATATATAAAGAATCCTGTTTATTTAACTTGAACGAAAAAATTCTCAGTTTACTTTCGTAAACTTTTGGCTGTTTTTGTAAACGCTGATTCACACTTCATTTATGTCTAAAACCGCTGAAGTATTTTACATGTTATATTTTTTAAGACAAGTTAGATGACGAGGATTCCTTAGCAAAACAATTGGAGGGGTGTGTTAAACAGTGAAATATATCACCTGAAATAATAGTCGTCGTTAACATACAGTTAACCTGATAGTTTCCCTCACGCAGTTTGGAAGACTTTGTGAAGAGGTGGATTTTTTCTGTGTAAAATTTGAAATTAGAAAGAAAATAGTTTCACACTGATTTTGAATAATGATTATTCTATTGTTTTATGCTAATAATCGGTATTCACATTTTCCGAAATAAAGTAATGGATTGAAACAACAACAAAATTTCCAGTTAATATAATATTAGTGTTTAAAAGCAAATTTAGGATTGCTTTTCAAATTATGATTAGATATGTACCGCACTAAGCATTTGAGCTTCTTAATGCTATACATTTTTTTTCGTATTTAATCATTCAAAAAGATATTGTTTTAGCATGCCTGGATGTCTGTATTCTTCTTGGCTATGTAGTTATCTTTTGCTTATTTGTTTATCAACAAATTTCACGCATGTTGTTTTAACAATAAAATTACCAGTGCATCGTTTTAATAAGCATGCCTTGTTACCTCCCTTGGTCACATACGATAATTTGAAAACTTGTTTCCGAAAAATGTTTTCGATTCTAATGTAGTTCAATTTGGTGACTATTTTTAAGATAAACCATAGCTAGTTTTTCACACATAGAACAAGACTGTCGCAAAAATATGCCGACATTCCCCTAAAAAGGTTAATGAGCAAAATAAGAGAGTGATATATATTTTTTTGGCTTAGGTATTGAAAAAATCGATTTACTTCAGTTATTGTTTTCTTCTAACTTATTCGATGGGCTACATCGATTTACAACTGAATGAACCTTTTGTCGGAAGCTTATAACATTTAGTGGAGAAAGTGACCAAGTTCTATTTATTTACTTATGCTTTAATTTAATTTGTATATACATTGTGCTATTGTAGTGTAGCTGTATAAAGAAGGAGCTCCGCTTGACCTTAATAATGTTTGGTAAAATATAACCGTCTCCATTTTTAGTTCGGTTTTTGCATGTTCCAAAACATCTTAAGTTACTCGCACGAGAATAAATCTTTGCTTTGCCCGTTGCTTATTTACCATATTATGAGTTTGTTATAACTGTTTCCAAAAGGTTTTGAGATTATCTAAAATGAATTGGGTTTGTGATAACGGTTTGGAATCGGTTCAAAGAGGAAGACAATCGATTGGGGAACTCGCATTTAATCATTATAGTTCAATTATCGCCCATTTGATAAGTTATTTTAATCGTGAGTAAACATTTCCTAGGAGGTCAAGTTGAGCTTCTTTTTTTTCACTGAGATTTTCATGCTAATCCTGTTGTTTTTTGACCTCTTTGTTTTTCTTCTGTTTTTCTTTTCTTTTCCCCTCGCCCTAATACGCCATCGCTCAAACAACACAAATCGCCACCATCAGGATGGAAAGGTGGTCATATACAACCGCGTGCCCAAAACCGGAAGTACGTCATTCGCGGGCGTCATGTACGACCTGTGCAAACCCAACGCCTATAATGTCATTCACGTCAACGTCAGTCGAAACAGCCATATCATGCCGCTGGCCGACCAGGTAAGGTGCAGCTTTGGGGCCGCCGATTGCGTCATTTTGGCGCCAAAATGAGGCCCCAATAAAGTCACGTGATGAAGTCATGTGATTTTTATCACGTGATGACGTGTCACGTGGTGCTACTAATTTAGGCACTACGTGTGTTATCTATGGCATGGTGGTATGTTATGCATGGATGTTGGTGCAAAACGATGGGTTTGGGTTTTGTGCGAATTTTGTGCATAATATACTTGTTTATGTCATCGATTGGATAACAAAAAGGTTGAGAATGCTGCCGTGGGGTATATTTCGCTTACTCTGGTGTGCCAAACCCAAACAAAGATAAAAAAGGTTTTCCGTCTATTAATTCCCCTCTTTCACTCCCATCTTTGGGAAGCTTAACATAAGAATAGAAATAACCAGAGTAGGTCAACTACAATCCCACAAGCAAGACCAACCTATATAAAAAGGGCTTTTAATGTATGGCTTCGTTTTATAAACGGCGCTTTTCTTTTTCTCTTTTTTATCCCATCCCCACCAAATTGCCACCGCTGCACAACACACAGAACCAGTCACTCTCCTTCTCCCATGATGACGCCATTCATTGGAATTCGTATTTGGACCGGAAGAGGGCGGAAACGGCCGAAGCAGCCGCCATGTTGGATTTCCGGAAACCGGCGGCCATTTTGAATGAGGAAAACGGGAACCGGTCGACTTGGGACGACAGCGCCTCCTCTTCTTTGTTTAGTCAGCAGCGTAGTGATCAAGATGTTGTGATAATTTACAATCGTGTGCCAAAAACAGGGAGCACCACGTTCGCCAATGTGCTATATACGTTATGTAAAACAACGAACAATTGTACAGTGGTTTACGTTCGAGCCGAGCGTAATGCACATATATATTCACTCGGTGACCAGGTAAGGACGCGTGTAAAATGTAGTTCTTCAATTTTGTGACGTATTTTGGATTAATTTGTTGGTGAGTGGTCTGTTTGATTCCCCTTGCGACTTATTGTCATCGACGTATTGGTAAGTCAGTTAAACACATTTGTAAATGAAAAGTAAACCATCATGATACACTGCCGTCAAGTCTTACATGTTGTTCAATGCTTATTCGTGTTTGTGACATTAAAATATCTTGTCATTGTATCGAAACGCCAAATTGTAAGTGCGCCGCCCCCTCGATAACTTGAGGCGGGGTCTGACGTATATGGCTTTGTCCGTCTGTTTGTCGAGAGTGAACTGACATTTAAAAGAGGAAACACAATGTAACGTTTTTGTTTCCTGATGATAAACATTTCCATGCGTTTTATCAATCCTTTCGCTAGTTTGCAAGTTCAGTGTTTTTGGTTAAATAAGCAAGGTATTTCATCTTTGAATTAGCGAATAAAACATAAATATGATTTTTATAAAGTTGTTTGAAATTGTTGATAAACGTGTTGATAAAGTTATAAATGTAGTTACGCAAACTGGAGCTAAATAAATGATTTGAAAAGTCTGAAAAGATAGAATTACCTTCTTAACCCATATTAAAGTTTAAAGCATTTAGCAACAAATGATGTTCTAATAAAACAGATTATTGTATTATATCATGCAGTTTTTCCATCAGTTCTCCCATTGAAACTTGGATCATTTATATTTTTCAGATGCGCTTCGTTGACAACGTGACCCGGTGGCATGAAAAGAAACCTGCGATATACCACGGGCATTTCTCCTACATCGATTTCAACAAGTAAGCACCTCAAATGTAAAACAGTAGAACATCGTTCAATCAGACACGCTTTACTCGGATAATAGGCTAACTCGAGGTGACATTCATAGTTTCCTCTTTCATAATGTTAGTTTTATAAAGCCATGGTTAACTCGAGATCACGGATAACTCGGATTAGTCCCGAGAAGTTCGAGTTAACCAGGTCACTGCAGCCTTCTTGTTTTGCGATACACGGTAGGACACCCATAATAAGTATTAATGTTACGTAAGAGGTGAATATCGTTCTGATTTGTTACATAGTCCGTCTGTCTCCGTGTGTTTTGTTTGTCCCGGTTTCTAATCTCCGAATCTAGAATGTTATTCTGTAAATGAAAATTAGGGATAAGCGGATTCCTAGACTTTTACTTGTAATAGGACTGATTTAACTAATCAAGAAAATACTATTTCACATGTTTCGACGAGCTTGTACACTATTCGCAAACGTGATGAGCAACTAATATGAAAAGTGAAATCCCCATACGACCCAACCCATGATTAAGATGAGAGATTGCTGAATTCAATTATCTAGCGCATTAGCGAGGCCTGCAGTACACAGTTAAGAAAATCATGCTCAAGTAACTGAATTACGGAATACTAAGCCAGTAAAAATGACCTACGGAACGCGACAAATTAATAGCATTAAGGGTCTCACAACTTCACTTTGTGTCATTTTTCTAATTGTCATGTATATTTTTTAGTAGGAGGGAGTCTCAAAGTGGGTGTGGTTTTGTCTATTACCGTAATGCACGAAACGAAATCAAGTTACGCCTTTTTCGGTTGTAACGCTCTCGGAATTCAAGATATAAACATGAATTTATTTTAATGACTTAACACTCACTGATTATGTAATTGCATATAGAAAGTACATATATAGAAAGTACATATAGTAAGTACATAAATAGAAAACACATATAGAAAGTACATATAGGTATGTATATTTTTATTAGTCGAGGTCCAAGTTGTTAAATCAATTCGCTGGATACATTTTGGAACACGGAAAATTTGATCGGACGTGATTGATAAATATCTATGTAACGACAATGCGAATTCTACTCAAAGTTATGTTTTGACATTTTACTATTTTCCTCAGATATATGGGGCTTTTTCTTCCGGTTTTGTGGCGGTTCACCTACATTTTGGAAAAATATTGCACTTTTAGCAACAAGTAGGATGTGAAGGGGTGACGGCAACAACTGCCTTATAAATCATCTCATTGATTCTTTGTGAATGTAGGATTTAAACGATTACAAGAGATATCTTTAAGTTTCGGGGTTATTGACCCGTGTGTTTTCGCTTCATTTCGAGGCCTGAACTTCAAATTTTAGGTTAAAGTTTGGAATGTCACCTGACAGGTTTGAATATCACAGTGCAAAGCCATGTTAAGTAGATTCGGCAGAATTTTACATGGAACTCGTTTGGGCAGAATATATGGCCATAACATGCGGTAATTAGCATGTCAACACAGCTGCTATTGTTTAGACGTGAACCAAGCGCCTTTGCCCTACGAGGATCCACAAGTAGCCAACTGTACTGGCATCGGCAATGAGGAGAAAGTGAGAAATCAAAAGATTCTACTGATGTATCTGGTTTAAATGGTGTATCCATTTCTTCCTTTAATCTGATGCTAAAGTTGAACCATAAGCTATATGACTTATCATGCTATTTTCCAAACAAAAATCTCAGTTTGTAGAGGAGGACATTTTTATGAAATGTTTTAATAAAAAATACATTTTTTCTCCTTAAACAAGTTAACCCTATGGCCATAAGAATTTAACTCTTTTCAGTTTGCGAATAATGGCCTATTGTTATCAGCCCATTTGTCGATTCTCTGCTCGCTGATTGTATTACAATACATTTTACAATCTTGGGAGATTTTTGTCGTTTTCCTGACGCAACCTTGAGCAAATTGCTCGCTCTTCAGATTAGACGCGTGCGCCGAATAGAGAATTGCCCAACAAAAATATCCCTCAGCTTCATTTGCATGCTATTCAACTATTGGGCAGATTCAACGGAGAAAAAAAAAACTTGCTAATCGAGTGACACGAAAAACCCGTTTTCTCCCCTCTGCATTTTCGCGTCGCCAATTCGCGGAGGAATTCAAAACGATGAAAAAAAAAGGACCAGAGTCGTTAGCCCGCTATTCAGGAGGAGTTTAGATCGTGTGTGTTGGAATTTTTATTCGCGGTGCTAATGAAGACGCAATAGATAATGAAGCGGGTGTGACAATGCAAGATTATGTGATTGTTGAAGTGCATGAACTGTAATCGCTGCTATTTCGTGCTATTTTTTCTCGCACTCTAAAATGAGATTACGGCTAGTTCAGAGTACAATTCGAAACCAAGATGGGCTTGAGTTTGCTCTCAATTTTTCTTGGTTCTTGTTTAGGAAGCGGCCTCGTTGAAAAATTGTTTGTAAACAAGGTGTTCGTTTGCGTATACAACTTAATTTCTCAAATGTCGGTTTGGCGATTGAACCACTTGTTGGAACAATCTCTTTTCTTTTATTGTAACGTTTTAGATTTTTAAACTGCGAGGGTTTTAAAAGGTGGAAACAAATTCAATGTGTAAGTCTTTGTAAGGCTATAAACCAAAGGGGATGAAAGAAAAACTAACTTGCATTTAATTTCAATTATGATTAAATATCTTTTGATTATGTTCTATATCTTATTTATTTGAAACAAACCAGAATACAGCATATTGCAAAGGTAATCACAAACTTATAGATCAAAGCAACGTAATGGATCCTCTTCATAATTTTCAACGAGAGATCTTTTTTCTTTTGGTAAAAAAAATACAAGGAAAATAAATTAACCAAAGCGAAGCGCCCACCTGTAAGTAATCTGTATTGTTCACCTATTTTTTCTTTCATGCGGATCTATTTTTTCACGTAGAGTGGTTGTTCATATATAAATGCGCCAGTGAATGTAAAGCGGCGTCGCTTCTACGCCTATTGATTGCGTAATTGATAATGTATAGACATGCGCGGTGATGTTCCTGAGATTTTTTATCACAATTTTTTTTAGGTAACGGTTTTGAAGGAAGAGGGGGTGGTGTATTAGGTTCTGGATACATTTGGCTTTGGATAAGATTCAATGAGTATTGTGTTTATTGGGTTGAATCTGAGTTTTAATTATGAATTAATCAGTTTTCAATCTGGAAGTGGTCAAATAAACGGTTATTTCCCTTACTAACTCTAAGGTATAATGGGTGCTTACCCCAGGAACGAAATCGGACGAATGCTTAACAGTACCAATGACAGTACAACACTCAACGATCCAGGTTATCCCTTTACAAAAGCACCTGTTAGATTTTGCCCAAAAACCTTTTTATTCTTGCGCTGGAACTTTGAAGGCAGTTAGGGATACTGTTGTTTACATGGAACCAGATGGCTTACTCGGCAACTTGTTGAGTTCGTAAACAGAAGCGCCGGGGAGGTGCAAGGGAGGGGGCTGGTTGAGTTTGATCAGGAGATAAAGTTTAATGAGAACAAATTGTTTGAGAACAGGGACGGTCAATAAATGATATGAACATAAAAAGTTATCTTTAACTTATTTCGTAAATATATCCATAAAAAAGTATTGGTCTATAATAAAAAGGATCGATTAAGAATACGGGTTTTCAAGAAAATTATGAAGGCTTTCAATTGTTAAGAAAAAAAGTTCGATTAAAGGTTGATGTAGTTTATCCTAGCTCGGGTTTTCAAAGGTGTTTTCTATTTTTTATATGGAGTATAAATAGCGACACAAAAAATATTTAGGCCATAGTGCAAATTATGCGGAAAATTATATTTAAAAAGATATAAAAAGAGCGAGAAGGTTTTTAGTATTTTTTCAACTGATGAGGCCCAAACCTTCTTTTGATTAATTTGGAGTATCTTTTCAAAGTGGAAAATGGTCTTGCTCTTGTATAGTTTTACCCAAAATACTCAGATGACAGTTGAGAAGCACCATGAATTGCATTGAAAACGATGTCTTCAAAAGGGCTTTTACCTCAATTTTACCCTTAGTATTTAGTTACAAATAACTCCTGATTAGCACTAGATGAAATGTCATGGTTTCTCTTAACGGATCTTGTGCGTCTGTAATATTTGCTGATGGTATTTGTTAATGGTTCAAGTTGTCATATTCCAAGGATGGAAGCAGGACATATTTGTCGTAAGTTTTACATTTGGTTATCAAGTTTGATTATAGTTACCTGATATATGATCAAATATTGTTCATGACATGAATATTGAAACTTATGTAAAGGATTGCATTTTCACATTACACTGACATTATTATTCAAGAAAGAAAATTGACTTCCACGCAGCATTGCAACGACATTTTCTAGTTGCTTTGATTGACAAAACATTTTTGGATGCTATTATGTATTAACAAAAAGGAAAATGCATTTGACATTTAACTTTGTGCTTTCTGCTGCTATTTGTTAATTAGTTTATTTCTTCCCGGGGCCACACAAGAGGTTTATTCCAAAACATTGTGCTAGATTATTGCAAAAAATGGTTTACCCTCCGAGGCTTAATTTCTGCTCCATAGCAGTTGAGATAATGCATAGTGGTGTATTGAAGCTGACACTAAAACATACTTTTTGTCATTATTTTTCTTTATACATTTTTTTTCGTATGTGAGGGTTTGCCGTAAGTGTTGCATATGGTTTTCCAGTTAAAAGCCCATGAATCTATGAAGCTTGATAATCATCAAAGAGGCATAGAATACTTTAACTCATCGTAGTTTTGAGAAGCATTCTAAGTAGAAGTCTTACAGCGTTTGATGGTTTTTAAGTTTAGTCGTTTATGCTCCGAAGAAAACAGGTCTCTGTACGAATGTTGGAATTGTTGATTTATATTGTTCTTTTGAATTTGAAATTCGTATTCGCTGCAGAGAAATATATCTAGACCTGTACCTCTAGATGTAACACATCAAGCAACAATTTAGATTCAAAGCAAGTTTTGCTACGTTTTCGTCAATGATGCTCCAAAGGCGAAGGTAGGTTCTATGGAAATAGCGAATCTTTGACTTTAATTCCATAAAAGTGTCACGCCATCCCGTTCCTTTTTATATGAAATCTATATTGACTCGATACACCCTGATGCAATTTCGTGTTATTTCGTGCTTTATATCTGCAATACAGTATCTAGAATGACAAGGCAATATGATTTGCTGTTTTCATAAGATGCTTCGTGATATGATCTATCAGCGAGCAAACAACTCATTTACCGTTTTGATGAAACCCGAAAAAGCTATCAAACGTCATCGTAAAAAGAATCGTCGATCCGAATCGAGAAGAGTGAAAAATAAAACGGAAAGGAAATAAAAGTATGACATAAGAGGTATTGGGTTGTTAAAGTAGTTACTTGATTTGCTATCTTGATAGATTTTGTCCATATTTTCGTCGGTTTAGGAAGTAAAAAGACCAACTGAAAGAATCATAAGTGCACAGCTTTTCATTCCATCATAGGAAGCAAGAACTTAGGATTCGGAACTTGTATTTTTCGATTCATATAGCAGTGTGCAACCCCATTCCTATTTCCCCCAATTGCAACATATAATGCTTTTAGATGAGTGCCCCAAAATAGGGAGTGAATGGCAGATCCTATTTGTAGAAACACAGCAACTGTCTAATGGAATTTTCGCTAAGTTGCAGATGTTCGAAATAAACTTGTTTAAACAGACAGACCCCTTGGGTGGGCGACCCCTAAAGGGACGAAATAGGCTTTGTGGAAGTATCCGTATTGTGCAATAATGTCAACCCCTGAATATGGTTGCCAAACTGTTTCGATGTTGACGCAAGATACATGTGTACAAAGAGTAAATAGTGGGGATAACGGGGGAAGGGGGTGGACGGTCGGGCGGTAGGCGGGGGTGGTTGGTATCGATAAGAGGAATGAACTATGTGTCCATCTTCTGTAGGGTCCCCACATTAAGAAACCCATGTCCTATGTCGTGAAGTGAAAACAATATTCAACTTAAGTTCCAATTGATTACTTTAAGAATAAATATTTTATCGCACAATTGACATTAAAATAGACAGAAAAATATACTTAGTCTAACGTACATGGATCAAAGTCAAAACTGCGGACAAACTGAAATATTCCCGAACTTAATTAGAAACATAAATAAAATACTGTATTATAATATTAATGTGGCATTTCGCCTGTAAGAGGAACGTGATATATTTTATATAATCTTAAATGTTTGGAAAGGAAAGTGACCAGGGTCAAATTTGATTTGATTGCAGGGCTGCAATCAAATCAAATTTCAACATTTTATCCTCCCGGGGTTTTAAGTGTGTTTTTTTTTTCATGATAATTACAATCTAGGAAAGTGAGAGTGCTCGTTATAGAAAATATTGACAAAAATAGATCTAAGGAATGTTGTAATTGCTTTTTGTAACGGAAGAAGATGGTCGTTGCATCATGCACGATTCCCCTGGAGTGAATAAAGTTTCAAGCAATTAAATTTTGATACTCATTTTTTGCACATTTTGGTGGCTCACTTTGTAACGTCCGTAAACGATTCGAATGGGTGGTTTCGAGCTCAAAATGATTTTTCATTGTTGGTTCCCCAAGATATGAAGCTGATTGTCTAGTTTATGGAGTAGCTTGTACATAGGGTGTAGGGATATATTTCTATATCTTGAATTTCTATTTTCTTTCCTTTCTTAGTATTGTTTCCACCCGGAAGTAACTGAGGAACGGTATTATTTTACAAATTCTGAAAAAACACAAAAACACATAACCTTCCTGCACAAAATGCCATCATTAAATTACATAGCATGTCCCAAACGCTTGTCTGTGGAACCGCTACTCTTTTTGAGTCAATCAGGGAATGGGCGATGATTCTGTTTGCCTATTTACAGAGCATTTTTCAGTAGCATTTGGTGCTTTCACTGCTTTCGGGAATAACAAAGTTTGTTGATTTGATCAGACAAAAGTTTAAAAAAGAGCCATTTACTTGATAAGAGGAATATCATCTGAAGTGATTCAGAGAAGATACTGACTTGATATTTCGATACCAATTATGGGAAGAGTTTTTTACCTCCTCCGTAACAGCTTTGTGACTATATTTTGGTCTAACATACTTTATGTCTGATAAAGCGACGGTGTTAACTTAAGTTTTAGATGCAATATAGCTATTAGAATTTAAAATATGATATTGATATGTACATATGAACGAATAT
>LQRL01055975.1:0-10914 GCA_001703475.1 Hydroides elegans
TTGCTAGGGACCTAGGGTCAAGGGTCAAATAGGGACACAGGAGGACAAGGGACGTAGTGTCCTCCGTTCCGTTCCGTAAAACTTTGGTTTTTAAGTCTCGATACCGTAAGGCAGAATGAGGTTCAAATCTGTATCACTTCACATCCACAGATATTTGAAAACCGATAAACAGTTTTCGGAAATTTTCTTTTAACTCGATAACATGTCAATACTCTTTATTAAATTAGTTATTTTTTATTTGTCTATTGACACTTAGCTTAATTATCCATTTACACTTGAAATTACATGTAGTTTGAAGGACTTGTATTTGATAAACGTGTTTTCAATGTATGCCTAATTGGAATTTATTTCTATGAATTTCAATGAATATATCTGTTCATTATCTCTCATATAATTGTTGCTAATCGATCGATATTTTTTGTAGGCCGATGACCTTTCCGATACTTCTTCGGTCGCGACAACCGCGCGAAGTCGCGACCTGATGACGGCGGATAGTGCGAGGTTAGTATAGAATTAGTTTACAGTCCATCTGATCCATTATATTTTGATAATGGACTGTAAACTAAGTCGGTAAAGAACCCGGTCTACACCAATAATTAAAACATTGTGCAGGTGCCTCGGCTGCGCCTCAAAACTGTACAATATATCAATTAATGGACTGTCCTCGTACTATATCCTATACTTTGAGAATTCCTCTCTCTTTCTCTCTCTCTCTCTCTCTCTCTCTCTCTCTCTCTCATTTAATTGTTATGACAAAGGTACAAACAAAACATGAAAATCTACCATATAGTGCGAGGTTAGTGTTTGTGTAGATAATTAAAATGCGTGTTACGTAGCGACCCTTCCCCCAGTCTGAACCATTAAAAAGATATAGGTAAAAACAAAAAGGGAAAAACTCCAGAGCCGTAACCTCATGACGGCGGATAGTGCAAGGGACGTGTTGGCTTAGCAACCATCCCCCACCCCAACCCTATTCCTACTTTGATGAAATTGTTTGGAACTTGAAGTCCACACTTCTCGCTGAAAAAAATCCAAACAAACGACAGTGCAAGGTAGGATCTAAGTGTTGGCGTAGCAACCATATCAGGCATATGTGTATATAAAAGGTGTACATATATTAAACAGGCTAATTATCATATTTTATTTAGTCGTTTATTATTATTACTTTGTCTGTTTGTTTTGCTGATGGATCGTGACTCAGTTCAAGACGTTTCAACACCTGAATAAGAAACGGAAGCTAAGTTCACACAGGCGAACCTTAGTTCGGATTTTTCTCGGAAACCCGAAGACCTTGTATGTGATAAACGAGCTCAACTTGTCCTACATTTTTCCTACTTTTAGATATTGTTATAAATGCATTATTGATACGGTGTGATGCTTATATAAGCACTTCCCAAAACAAAACTGTTTCTGAGATGTAGATGCCTTTCTCAATTAATGGACACTTTCAATTTGACTCATATAATGGACACCCTGCTATTTAACCAATATGAATATGTTTAGGTATATTGTTTTGGAACACTAATTTAGATAGACCAATATTGATTCCCCTATCATTGACATTTTACCGCTAGACTAGTTCTAGTCACCACTAGACTAAATAAATGACCATGTGCTATGTGTTATGTCTGAAGTTATACAGTCCATACTCTATAGACTCTGTAGTGAAAAATAAGAGCTAAATAAAACTAATTTATCCTTTCCGCTATTACCAAAAACATGAAACATCAAAATATTGGCTCTATAGTCCTATTTTAGTAAAATAACGACAAGTGTCCGTTTTTTGAGAAAGTCCATTTTTCTCCAAATGCAATGCTTTAACTTATCCGCACATTCTAATTCTACAGAATTGAATGGTTTTGTCCTTAGCAACTTAAAGTCAAATGATGAAGTTACCCCGAGACAAAAAAAAATAGTTTAGATTGATATACAAATGACTGGTCTATTCAAAGTCAAAGTCAAAACTTCGTAAAAAGTGTCCATTAAATGAAAAAGGACTTTAAGCATAGTTTAAGCGTCGTTGATGCAGGTCAGCAAAAAATGATGAGCGGGTAAAATGTAACCAAGGGTAAATAGACGGTGGTATAAATGAATGTAACCTTTTTTTTTAGGAAAATAGATTAGTTTTGTGCAGGTTATCGCTCAGTTATTATAATTCATAACGATATTCTATGTATTATGTATCAAGACATGCAATGAGAGGTTGTTTGTTACAACAGTCACATGGTTTAAACCGTGAAAGTACCGATTAGATATAGAAATCGACGCTTTCTTGATATATTCATTTATACCACTGTTTATTCACCCTTATTTCCGTTAAACAAAGATAGGTGATGATAAGTAACGCATTGGAGTGATAACGTGTTTGAACCGCATAGCTGGATATTAAAATATACGATTTCGGGATATATTGATTTAAGCCACTGTCTGTTACCCTTAATTTCCGGTAAATACAGGTGTACGATGAGAAGATACGCGGTACAATGAAATCGGGTAATAACCGTATAAGCACCAGTTGACATAAAATACTTTTTCGGGATGTATTCATTTGCATCACTGTCTAATGAACTCTGCTAAAGTAGGATGTTATTGGATAGATATATATTAATAAAGAAATACAATTGATGATAGCTTTGAAGTGAGGAAAGGCATATTTCTTATCATTGCTGCTTTTCTTCTATTCTAATAAAACTGGACATGTACCGAATAAACCTCTGTCGCTTTCACTGTCCTCTAAGTAGAAATTACCGGTATCACTTACGACACTGGTTTTATATAATTTAAAATTCAACTAGATTTACAAGTGTATGACTGCGTCGACACAAACCATAAGCGCGCCAATACAGCTTAAAAAAGGCGTCCTTTTCGCATGAACAGAAGGAAAAAAATACTTTGCTTTTATACGAATGTTGCTTCTAGCTTTCGAGTTTTCATGTTATCATCAGCGCGCTTAACTTTTGCGTAAAGGCTTAAAACCAATAGTATGTCTGTCATATTATAATATACAGTAGAACCTCGTTAACTCGGGACTTCAGATTTACCTCTAGTTATCCGTGAATCTGAGTTAACCGTGGTTTTATAAGACTAACTTATAAGAGATGGGTCATCGAATTCACCTCGAGTTAACGAGTAATGCGAGTTAACCGTGCTCGAATTAACGAGGTTCTACTGTATTAAAATATCTGACTTGGCGCTTAAGTAACAGTAATTTAGAGATATGAGATCCATCCCCGCGGCTTACACTTCACAGATAGATTCGTACATGATATATTCATGCGCTCCTCCAAAAAATAACATCTTTATATGATTACATGTTTTATTATGATTCAAAATAAGATGCCAACTGTTCAACGCCTGAAAAACCTGTGACCGGTTGCAGTTCACGATGTTAGCCCCAAGCAGCGTTTGAGTCATGCTTAAGCACTGCTTTATTTTCCTTCCAATGCAATAAGCGGGTGTTTAACAATGATTATTGCTGAGCCCATTAACATTAATAGTATTCACAAGTAAATGTGTATGAATATAGACCAACATAGACCAACTGATGAGAAACACGCATATTCCTGAAATGCCCAATTCCGGCTTGGTGCTAACACCGAGAACTGCAACCGGCCACTAGGGTTATACATTGTGACCGACCGAAAACCAGGATCGGCCGACGAATAAGCTTCGCTCTTGACAGCGCTTAATTCAAGGCTAAAATTAAATTCATTTTTGAGATCTCATTGTTTAACTTGCGTACATATGATCTAGGCATTGTCTGCCATGGGGACGTCAATCTTGTTAATTATCTGTCTTAATTTTCTAAACACAATGAAAGTGTACACCTGGGCCTTATTACGAAGGAAAATTATGTCATGTTTTTCTAAGATTGTCATTGTCCGAAATGACGCAAAATCAAGAGTTTTTCTTTTTTTTTCGTGAGTATCCCCTCGTGTATTGAAACGTGGACATTGAATGTCTCATGTCTTTACCTCTACTTTTTAGCTGGTTGCAAGGTTATACATTTTATCGCAGTTTGAATTGACGCATTTTTATTCTCAAATGGCGTTTTATCCTATCTGCACTGATCTTTGATGTCATGGGTAAGAAATTAGTCTAGCCACCCGGGAAGCTGTATCGCCGAGAAATCGAGCGATTTTACTGGTCAATTGGGATCGATAACGAGCGAATATTTGACTGTCCATTACGATTTGAAATGCCAGGTAGTGACGAGCGAATACAATCTTTCGTTAATAATTTATAAATGTCAACTATTCATTGTTGCGTAGTGAATTGCCGTAAATTGCGCCTCCCCATGTGTGAAATCCTTAATAGACAGATAATTGGTTAGTGACGTTTTGGATGATTCTACCGTCATTATACGTCATCGCGTTAATGTATGTTGATAGTAATAAGTCTTCCTATTCAAGATTCATAAAGAGGGACACTCAACGATTGATTTTTAAAATAAATCTTAATCTATCTATTTTTTGCGGAAGATGATCAGATATCTTTGACATAAGCCTGATCTACTTCAAAATGTTTGTTCTTAAGTTGCAAGCAAGAAAGCTAGAAAAGCTACTGCAAGCTAATATACAATCTCCCACCAGAATAAAGAAATTAAATGTGTATTAAGTTATTATCTCACAGATTCGTTTACAGAGACTTAATTCAGATACATATGCATCGGTTAATATGCTTACAAACATAATCTTAGAGTAAAATAATCGTTTCGAAAAAGAAACCTTTATTCTGTTCTGAAAAAGTTGCAAGCAAGGAACAGCTGCTGCAAGAATAAAAACATTTACCCGAATAAATCGCTGAGTGTCCTCGCATAAAGACATTGCAAACCCTCAAATCAAATATTAATCAGGTTTTTGTATCCGAATTATCTCGATTTCATAACTAAATATAGTTATATTTCATATGAAAATCCAAAATCGAGCGGTTTATGTTTTGGAAATCGGTGTATAACCCGCACCATTATATAATCCATACCCGGGTGTTTTATATGCGAAATCGGTGTATATCCCGCGGGTTATTCACCGGTAACTACGGTATATGCAGGTTTCTTTCGATTTTGCAACTATCGCAGGCTTTGCCACATCATAACGATAACAATTCTTCGCCCAACCGAATGTGAACTCAGATCAAAGCTCTATTGTAGCGCTCTTATGGTATTCTTCAAGAGCGCACTATAAATAAACTATAATAAATAAACAATAAATAAATCAAAACTAGATAGATAGCTTCCCGCAAGTCATTGCAATCGGCCATCAGTTGAAAGTAAATTAAGAAATAAAAATTGTATCAACTTAAGCTATTATTTGAAACATTTTTTTGATATAGTGAACCCATCTCAGAAATAGCTAAGGAAATATATAGTATTTATTTGTGTCCATCCCCTGTTTGAAGCAATCCTGCTTTGACTGTTGTTAACATTGCTTTGAAATTTCATTAATTACATTCGATTGAACTATTGAATGATTGATATATCCCAAGGGTTATAGGCCATTTCCTCCTTCGGTATAATGGCAATAACAGATTTATTGGCAAGTAAAATATCTTACAAGTAGCCAACTTTTTTGTAGAGTCTACCTATAAACTGTAGCGTAGACGTACGTAGGACTAGAATAGAGTCTATTGGTTCATTAGTCAATGCAAATTACATGCCTACAATAACAAATGATAAAGCGAAAATGTTTATTTAATTTCATGACGTAATTTTTTTCTCTCTTTTTTTTATGCAAAAGTACAAAGTACCTTTGTATTCTTAAGTACATTTTCCTGCTTTTATTAGATGTGCATGCTTTCAACTGCTTTATATGTATATATAACTGTTTATATGTGCTAGTTTGTGCCCTAATTTTCAGCATATTAAGCGCCACAAAAAGAAGAAACGAAGCAACAACTCTACAGCGGCCAATCGGTAGCCAAGCATCGCTTCGTAGTTACCATAGCAACGCAAACACTTCCGGTTTGTCGCATGACAACGCAAACACTTCCAGTTCCTTCCATAGCAACCTAATCGATCTGGAATCAGGCGGCGAAACGCAACCACAAGCTGATGGGGTGAAAAATATTGGTTCCTCCAAAACGCTCCTTGAAACAAGCGGAGACGAAGTTATTCCATTTGACGAAAACGCAGAAAAACAATTTGAAGGCGAATCGCATGATGTTGAAGCCGGGTCGATGTCCTCTGATAGCGCCGAAGTCGCACGACCAATGAGTGGACAACGACCACTGAGCAGTGGTAAAAGAAACATCCAACTATCCGATACTTCTTCCAAGCGGGCTAGTGCCATATCTCTCAGGGGAGAAGGAGATACCATGCCGCAAGAAGCAGAAAGTGTAATTGCATCGCGACCGCCAACGGGACAGAATCGCAGACCGAAAAGTGGAGCGACTGAGCGATCTGCGATTGAGCGACCGGCGAGTGGCGTTAGCGGCGCGCGAGTGATGACGCCTATGGGCAGTACGATTTCGTTGAGGTTCGTATTTTTGAAAGATTTCTTTTGTCTAAAAATAGGAAGTTCTATTATGCATGTAGATTCCAATTTAGACCGAAGACTCTAGCTTGATGTTTAGTTAGCTTGATAGATATACATGTAGAAAATAGAAAAAAACCGGTACTCGTAGTTGCATGTCGCTGTGATTGATTTTCGCTATCAATGTGCTCTATTTATTTGAATCCTCTAACATCTTAAAGTTTATTCAATATATTATCAATTAACATTTGGAATCTTAAGCCCAAGCGCTTTGTTCAAAATTATAAATGTTTGTAGAAAAAGTGGATTCAAAATTAATTAAGTTGGAGTTTATCTAAAATGTAAGATAAATGTTTTCTGAAAGAGCTAGTAATTTACCTTTCTTTCGCTGTATATTTGGCTTTCTGGTAAACTATAAACGCATTGTTTCATGATTAATACCATCAAAAAAACACATTTGGATTTTTTTTTTGTGAAAATGCGTTTGTTGTTTTTTAGAAGCTTTAGATGGCATTGCATGTTGTACAATTTACATTTTTTTGCCTAAAGCCTGCGACTTAGGAGAACTTTCTAGAGATATCTTCCATATCTGCCTCGATGGATAATTATAAAATATGAATTGTTCCGCTATTTTTTCTAGAGCCGGAAGTCGACCTTCGAGTTCTCAAGTTACCGGAAGTAGAGTGAGTTTGCAGTAAAAAAAAAATCGAGGCAGACGAACATCGACGAAGCTTATAAACAATAAATTTGATGTTATTTATTACGTTTTCAGAATCTTGATGGTGAACATTATGTGTATGCTATATGAACAAACTTTCTTAAGTCTGATAAAATTTCAAATTCAACATTTTGATTTACCCGCCATTTTTACAGAGCCGGAAGTCGACCATCGGGTGCACAAGTGACAAGAAACATAATGAGTTTGCAGTCGAACTAATCGAAGCAGACAAACACCGACGAACCTTATATATAATAAACTTTATGTTTTTTTTTTTTCAACGGCTTCAGAATCTAGATTGTCAACATTATGTGAATGATAAAACGCCACTTTTCCAAAGTGTTATAACAATACAAATACACAATTATGATATTTTCCCGCCATTTTTTACAGAGCCGGAAGTCGTCCTTCGAGTGCCCAAGTGAACGGAAGTAGAGTCAGTTTGCAGTCGAACCAATCGCAAGTGCACCTCGCTGGACAAGGTATGAACGTGACATGGATTAAGTTGAATATAATTTGAGTCTTTATTTAGGGTGGTAACGAATAGTATTATATATTATAATAGATAACGAAAGAAATGATGGGATTTTTTAAACATGGCATGGCACTAACATTTGTGGACGGGAAAGAAAATGGAGATGGTTTTCCTAATTATTTGAAGAAAAGCGATCACGAAACGTTTAGTTAAAATATATCACTGAATGAGGCTTTTGTTATAAAGATGACTTTGTACAAATATATACCAGGTTATTATACAAATCCAGTTTAAACATCCACTCAATTCGTAATTTTCTATTATTGTTTTCGTAGAAGAAGACCCAGCAGATATGCCGACAGAATATGCAGTCTAAGAAGAAAAATTCGCTGGAGTAGAATTGCGCTTCAATCAATTGTAGTGAATTAAGCCGCGTTTACCCGAAACTGACCCAGAAAAGGCTCAAAGCGTGTTTGTTATGTTTTAATACCAATTTCTCTCCTAGGAAAAGCGCATCATTCAAACATACAAATTACGCGCTTTTTTCCCTGAAGTGATATTGGTTTATAAAAACATTGCAAACACGCTTTGAGCTTTTTTGCCAGTTTTGGGTGAAAGCGCATTAAATCGAATTCCAATTTCAAGTGATGCACAACGTAATGATAACAAATAACTGTTAAAAACAATCGAAAATCTTCGTAACTGCTGAAAAATATCCAATTGAAGTACATGTATCCAAATCGCTTAATTTATCAACTCAGGCGCAATTACACTTTAAAATTTCGCAATATCTATTGAATTGTCAAGATTGCATACAAAATGATAAGATGTTCGTAGATTTTTAACAAAAATCATGTACCGTACAGTTGTATTTAGTTTGAATTCTCGGCTGTGTTTCATAACAATAATGGACCTTTGTAAGTACTGCACTGATGAATTTCAAATGGATGAATTAAATGATTTGGTTTAAAAATTTGACTTTACGTTTCTGTAGAAATTATAGTTGTATAAAAAAGGTGGCCGGTCCACGCTTGATATGTTGATATATTGTATGTAATAGTTTTGCATTTTTAGCGTGATTGTAAAAATAAAATCTGTGATATAAGTGAAAAATACTCATAGGCAAACAGTAGATATACACTTTTATTAACTATTTGATACTCATAATTAGCATTCATCATTAATACTCAGAAGTAAACGATATATTTGAAGCAAGTCGTTTATACTTTGTAAATCATGATAAAACGTTACTTTATTTCATATATTTTATTTGAAACATAGCCATTGTTGTGGCAACACCTGATTTATGTAGAAAAGGTTTTATTACAAAGTCAAAAAATAATATTTTGGCCATTTAGAATCAAATATGAAACATTCTAAATTTTGAACTTTTACTGGGTTGAAAGAATGTGTCGGTTTTATTTTTACGTATAATTCCTATTATATATTTGTTTTACAGGGAAAAAAATAAATTGTAGATTGTAATGGAAATAACAATTTTATAATGATTAAAGGTTTGTTTATATTGTAAAACTCATTATGAGATTTATACGTTAGGAATACTCTGAACAAAAATACTGAATTCTCATGCATTTAGGCATTTGTGTTTGAAAAACAAACTGAAAGAATACTCATGATTTTGTATATTTATACATGTTTATATATGTAATATTATCAATTTATGTATTTTTATTTTTGTCACTTTTCGTCGAGATTTTTTAAAACATGTTTAGCTTAGTATGAGCACTCTTTGGTTACATTTTGTCTTTTGATTAGATAAGAAATAGAATATATTTTCTATAGTTGTATCTTAAATATTAAAACCGAATATATATATATATTTTTTTTGTATTGAAATATGTTTATAGACTCGAATTATTTATATAAAAAAATATAATAAATCAAACATTGGATGTTTCGAGTCGAATAATTCATTTACACATTGAAGTGAAATATACTATTTTGAAATTATATTAATGAAAGTAAAATTTGTCGCATAATATCTCTTTATCGATTAATTGTGTATTAATCATATACAGGAATGTGTTTTTTTTTTTCTCTCAAATACTTGTTTCAGCGAATCTCAGCTTGTATTGACGTGGCATTATAATGCTAAATGAGTTTTTCTTTGCTATGATACTCAATTAACCCATTTCAGTAAATCTACAATATAAGAGCTCATTATGAAACTGTGATGTGTTACTTATTACTGTGATTTGTTTAATAGCTTTTCTTTATACATTTTAATTCATGTTGAGAATACAGATACAATATATTTTTCCACCAAATGACATACATTTGTTTGAATAAAACTTTCTTGTGCAAATATTGAGTTTTATTTGTATTTGGCTTAACATTTCTATGTGGATTAGATCAGTAGAAATTGTACTGGCTCTAGAATTGGTCTCTAGAATTTTTATAGAAGCCTAGAATTGAAAAGTTGTATTTTTAAAAACTCAAATGATCATATTTATTTTGTTCAAGTAAGAGTCAAAGAAACTTTGAGCAATAAGCCAAAGCTTCAAAGTTTCCAACCATAGGCCTTTCATAACACGAATTCATAGAATACACAACATAGAATCTTCACAACTTGAAGTATACTAATATTTTAGAATACGAGTGAAAACTTGTTACATGTATATTTAACACACCATAAACTTGATATGGTGAAATATATAGGCCTGAAAAATCCGGGTTTGAGTTTAAATTGAGGACCCAATGAATTTCTGATTGATACAATGGACTCCACTTATGTCGAACGAAATTCCCAACCTGTGAAAAGCGGAGCCTGTGGATGATTACGTTTATATGTTTAACATTACTCGGCAAAAAAACTTTATCCTAACTATTTTCATACAAATATGCATGACATATATCACAGTCTAATGAATACACTTGAACGTATTCTAAAATTAAGAGTAGCCTGTGAGTTCAAAATATGAACATTTTACACACCATAACATTGATATGATGAAATCTATAGGTCAAAAGAATATTACGTTGAAGTTAAACTGAGGATCTATTGAATTTATGTTTGATACAGTGTAATCCACTTACCTCGTACAAACAAATTCCGCGGTCCCAACCTGTGTTAAGCGGAGTCTATGGTACCATGTGTTTAAATATATACGGTACTTGAACATAAGACCTGTGCACCCTTAACTATTTTGATACAGATATGCGTGCAGGTTAACCATGGTCTGAAGAATATACTTGGAAGAATACCCATAATAATAGAATAAGAATAAGAG